>QLOO01002253.1:0-75555 GCA_003313855.1 Suillus sp. MG131 | reverse complement strand
CGTGAATTTTTGGTTAGTATACATCACGCTCACCTTCGACTCAGATTTCTTGGAGTGGTTGCAAGGATTCACAGACCAGCGCGGACACACAAGAAGCTGGACGAGCCACAGGCGCTATGAGTTATGTAAGTTCCTTCATCCGCGCTTCTCACTCCAATCTCTCATGTGTTTTTCATATACAGGCTTTCACCAAGTCACTCAGTAAGTAATCTTGAAGTGCATAATCAGTTACGAATTCAACACGCTTTCTGCAGGGGAAAACCCACAACAAAGTTACCAGCAGCTGCTTAACTCCCTCCGGTGAGTACATCATCCTTCGGGATTGATTATCCGGCCCCTGACGAACCTGCCGGCAGTGTTATCTTAAGGTCAAAGTACAGTCAGAAACCACAGGTTCGTCTATAGTCGCACGTGGTGTCATGCTTTTCTGACTATTTTGAACTAGTTGTCTAGTTCTCACCCAATGGTTAGTATATTTCTTACGAGCTCTTCAATCTCTTACCACCCGCCATACAGGACACAAACATACTTTTCATAGCTTGAATAATGAGTCTGTATCATGGATGCTCTCGTAGTGTACGTGGAAATACGAGATTATCTTGCCCAGTTTGCATATTGTGGGTAACCGTGAAAGGAGATATTAAGATTCTGATGTTATGTAACATCAACACTATTATGCGGGTTTTGTTATGCTTGAAATACGAAGATGGAAAGACATGCAATAAATGAGACCTTGAGATAACGTTTAGAGGGGCGAGGAACGTTGCGTTAATAGTCTCACTCCCGACGTTCCAGGCCACGAGCATCAGCAAAATTTCAATTTCCATTGGGATCTGATGCCGATATGACTGCGCAGACAGATATGCGACGATGACGAATATGATCAATGACACTTGACGCTGATTATGCGGGCTTCTCCTGCGTGGTCAAACTTGATTCGAGAATCAGTTGCACTGGGCAGGGATTTGGACGTATGGTGCTGTACAGCCCCTGGGAACAAAGGCTCTGCATGAATTCGATCGGTTGTTTCGGATGCGGAGTCGAACATGTGATCCCCCGATGCCCCTGAAGAGAATGATCTTGCATCAAGCACTAGTGCAGAAAGTCTTCGGCCGTGACCCTGTGCCAAGACGACTCGGATCAGTGCACATCCGATTTTTCATAAAAGTCAACGTACGCAACCGGTATCTAAACCGATGGTCCATCTCTTGACATCCAGTCCACGACCTGCCGCGTGGCCATACACGACAGTCGACGGATAACACGGGAGATGAGCGAGTTGATTCTCCTGATAGCCTGTGAGTCGTGTAACGGAACCTAACTGAGCATTGGAAGCATGAAACCCAGAACATTTGTTCATGACTTCATTCCAAAGGTCGGAGAACGGAGTCCCTTTGTTACTGCGCGTGGGACTACCGTTTTTGCTCACGCTCCTCATATTTTGGACGACCCATGGATCTTGGTTCTGCGGAATTTCTGAGAGCAACGCGAGCTCCTGTGCCTTCCGTACAGCAGCGATGTCATGTTTGCGCTGCTTAATGGATGGCCAGTGCGATAACGGTTGTTTAGGATGCGTGTGTTTCCGGCTTGGATCGGCTGCGAGTAAACCAGCATGAACGAAAAACACATGGCCTTCCGGCGCGTAAAGAACGAGAGGCAGAGATCGCAAGTAGCTGTACTGTGAGCGGGACATCGCTCGCGCTACCTGATAGTGATCCCCTAAAGGCTTCCAACCCTTGGGGACCTTCTTTCCCCAATCGGGTTCCTTCATCGACGGAGGCCATGAGTCTGATGCAGAGACATCGCCCTTTTCGAACGTGAGTTCATAATCAGACCAATGATCATCAACTTCTCTCAGCCACTCTCTGCCCCCCGGCTGGGAAACAATCCAATCCATCCAGGCGCGCCATTCAAGTACCTCCTGGTCGTTGTTTCCGCGAACGCCGGGAATATTGTTACTCTCCATAAACGATAGAACTGCCAATGAGTCTTCCACAGATCCCTTTGTCGTGAGGTCGCCGAGATGTATTAAAATATCCTTTCGTGTGTCAAAGGATATTCGATTTAGTAAAGCGCTAAAAAACGTAAACGTCGAGCATGGTCTGAATATTTCTGGGGCGTACGTCAAAGATTGATTCATGCCATGTAAGTCGCCTATGACAACTATCCTCCTATCTTTATCATCTGCCATTCGTTGGATGTCGGCATGCCTTATCCCCGTTCGATAAAAAGCAACTCACTAGTAGGGAATTGTTCATTAGATAGCGTATATGTGAAGTTTTCGTAATGACTGAAATCAGGGAATTCTGGGGGTCTAAATGAGCCTATCTATGAAACCAACGCTGTGGACCTGCTTACTGGAGTTGGAACCCGTCCAGAAATTGACCCTGTTTCGCAGGTCGCCTGCAACAATCGTCCAGAGGATAATGATCACGATGACTATGCCCAATAGTAAACCATTTTTGCCAATGCACCTGGCCATGTGAGGGAGAATTATTAAATGAGGTTTCCAAAGGTGGCCGCAGTTTTCTCGTTATCTTCTTACATAATACCATCGAATTAAACGCCCATATGTACTCTAATTACTCTATATCCCGAGAACAGAGTTCCAAATAATGGATGCGAGCAATGCTGGCAGGAACAGACCGTGTTTTCGACAAATATAATACCATGTTGGCTGCGCTTCAAGATTCAGCCTTGAAGCTTGACAGTGCTGAGCACTGAAGATTGAATATCGGAGCATGGTACACTGCGAGGAAGGCTGCGTGAGTGAGATGCAAAAGGTTCTGAAATTATTTGGAAGACCGGTCTCTTGACAGAGTTCTGCGAGATCCCCAGAAAGGCTCGGTCAGAGCCCATTCACTAGGTTCTTCACCTCCATGTTTTAGTTTGTATATAGCGGGGAACCCTGGAGGAAGATGATGTAGGTGTGGCGATGGTAGCCTGTCAAAGTGACAGTGACTCGAGGGCTAGTGCGGTACTTCAGCGAGATTCGCAGGACTCGGCAATCACTTTGGTGGGGAAAAGACTGGTAAATCAGCGGGGCCAACCTGACTTCTGTCACGGAACAAGTCGAGTATGTACGCGTCCTCAACAAACCATTAATGCTTCGTAAAGGCACGCATATGATTAAGTTGAATTGACGATCCTTCGTGTCACTGACGACGTCTGTCACGGTGGAACCTTAAATTACAAATCTATTCTGCATTATCTTGTTAAGTATGTAAGTAAAATCCAAACGTTTCGAAATTCAAATTGACTTACATTCGCTAAGGAAGAAAGCTGAATGAAGAATTGGTAAAATAATTATGCACATGATACACTAAAAATGCGTGCTTGTCCATTGTCTCCGAAATCGATCTCTTGTGACTGAGGGGCTCGTGAATGGATGTTGTTGTCTCCGGATTGGTATGTAGCAAAAGAGAAAGAGCCTCCATCGAGGACAATAGCTGACAGCTGACGGCCGTACGACTGCGCTTTATATCAGTCAAATCATGAGTGCAAGATTGTTGTGCCACTCACACAACCAGTGTCCAGACCAATCGACCACCGCTTGATATCTATACCACGGCCTGCAGCATGGCCGTAGACAACAGTAAACGGATAACATGGAAGCGAGGTTGGCTGGTATGCTTCACCCCCATTCGTACCCGAATTTCCTGAACACTTTGACATCGTATTGTTCCACAACTGGGACCAAGAAGTTCCCTTCTTGGGACTGGGAGACACGATTCCTTCATCCGTGACACTTTTGATGTTCGTCACGGTCCATGGATCTTTGTTTTCGGGAATTTCTGTGAGGACTGCAAGCTCCTGTTTAGCACGCAGTTTTGCAATGCGGTGTTGGTCATCTATGGTAGGCCAATGAGAAAGAGGCTGTCTAGGGTCGGAAACCTGGAGCTTCGGGTGGGAAGATAGCAGACCGGCGTGGACGAAGACCATATGGCCAGTTGGAGAATGAAGCACAAGGGGCAATGAACTTAGATATTCGAAGAGTTCGGGAGACATGGCACGAGCAACCCTGTAATGTTTGCCCAGTGGGTGCCAGCCAGCAGGCACCATCCTCTTCCAGCTTGCATACTGACTCGCCTCGACCCACTTTTCAAGCTCTGTTCTCTGCAGTCGCTTGTCTCCGTCGAGGTTAGGCCATCGTTTGTCCATGACGGAAAGCCATTCCCGACCTCCCGACTGAGATAGTATCCAGTTCATCCAAGCGCGCCATTCAATCACTTTTTGATCGTTGTTTCCTCTAACGCCCAAGATATTGTTGGATGACATGAACGACAATACGTCAATGGAGTCGTGTATAGTCGCCTTCGTCTCTAAATCTCCAAGGTGGATAAGCGAGTCTCTTTCCGAGTCGTAGTGTATCTTGTCAAGTAAATCCCTGTCACAGTCAAACGATGTTAGTGATTTTGCCAAATTCTGAACAGCCATAACTCACGTCAACGAGTTATTCATGCCATGTATGTCTCCGATTGCGATGATGCGTTTTCCCCGGTCGTCTGACTACAATTGTAAGTCTTTTGCACCTGATACTACGACGCAATCAAAGACCTATGGGAAGTACACTGTCTGGAATGCTCTTTATAAAATTTCCATTATAGTGACTGAAGTCCGGAAAGTCTTTGATGAGAGTGGGTTAGTCTGCGATACATCAGCGGTTGACCAAGGGCTAGGACCTACCAATCTTTTGATTGAAAGCGCGATTTTTCTTGACCTCTTCGAGGACTCCGGCGACAAACACAAAAGTCAGAAAGAAGGCGAGAACTACGAATGAGAAACAAGTCTTGAGACTGTCCCCTGACCATATGGACATTTTCAAATCATGGACTTAGTTTGTTTGCAATAGCCGTGAGAATTTTTTCGATAAAACATTGGTTGGCTAAGCTGTAAAACTGACTGTTTGTGCTGCTGCAAGTACTTCAAGGAGTATGTTCAAAACTCAAGTTCTCGCATCAATAATACCCTCCATGGCCTTTCTTCTCTCCACTTCGTCGTATTCTTTATTGTCAGTGGAACCTGACCCGATCCACTTCCACGCGTTAAGTTTCACAAACTCTTCAAACGTCCACAGTTGTGCCCGGAGTTCTGAAGAGGAAAGGCACCATACGTAGGTAGCTGCATCTACAGGGTTCCCCAATTCAGACAATATAGGAATCGGTGGAGGAGTTGTGGGCACCAGAGACTTCGCCTCAATCGGTGGTATGTCCCGTATATTGGCCAGCGGTCCTAATGGGTATACAGACACCAACTCTCTTGTGTACTGCTGCGAGGAGGTTAATTCGGTCGGCAGTTGTAGAAGTGACTGGCAGGACTTACGTTGCCTTCAAAGACGTCAAGGAGTCGGACATCTTCGTCCGATAGACCAGTTACCAGAGAACCTCGTACCGATTTCTCTTCCGAACTGAGATCGTGATCGAACATCGCTCGACTTTGCGAGTACGGTAAGATCCCAGGGTAATCCTCGTTCTTTCTGCATGTTATGTCAAGACGCTAGCGGGAAGAAACGTCGTCATTCACCTTGACCTGGTGCCTAGTGTAGTCCTGGAACGGGACCGTGTCAGGGTGATCATGGTCCATAAGATTCCCTAGCAGACTAGACTAACCAGCAAGAGAGCGGGACACATTTGAAGGTGACTGCCATCGTTTCCAATGACTCGTTTCAGTATTTCTGGATGAATCAATGTGCCATTGAAGAATACGGATATCATTCTCAGAGGAGTAAAGGCTCGAGACAGAGGTCTGATCTTCACGTTCAACGGAGGAGATCAATCAATAGGGACTAATTCGGGTCAAGGACTGTGTCGACGGCCTGTACGCTTCCAAGTTAACTGATAAGTAAGAAGCGTTTGTTTGGTAGTTTGCTAGAGCTGCTGAGAAGATAAGATATACTTAGGCACAACTTAGGCGGAAGCCATGGCCATGTGCTACTAGATGTACCGACTGTTCGTGCGTTTTTGATGGTTTCACGTACGTATTGCAAAACTATAGCATGACCGAGTGACTTGTATGTGCGGTGGTGATGCTACGTGAGCATGACTTATTCGTTTACATGTATATGCATGGAAAGCCTTGGTTTTCTCCGCCTCCGTTTCTGATTTACAAAAGCTTGGAATCAATATGCAGAATTATCTCTGCTAATTTTGCCCGTCTTTGCAACATGAGCGATGATTTATCAATTATCACAACTCGCAAATGCCTCCATGATCCAGCCTATTGACTCGGATATCTGTAAGTAGAGCAAAGTGGAAGCTAGGAGCATCCTATCTATAATTTTGAACAACTGGAAGTCACAAGTTTCAATATGCAAAAAACTGTATGTAGGAGCACGGAAATCACTGTGGAGGGTTGCTGAGCTCAGAGAGCTTCATCCAGGCCTCCGTGTCTGTAAACATGCGTAGAAAACCATCGATATCTTCCGGTTCCTCATCATTGGACTGCTCGGCTGCTGGCGCCATGAGGGCCTTCCGGAGGCGGAGACCAGATCGACGGGTCATATCGTCATGGAGCAGAATGACACACTGCACAAGGAAAAGCCACACACACGGGTGTATGTCTGAGGGTGCGGAAGTTGGCATATTAAGGAGCCAGGACGACTTTTCCTTCCCACATGCCACAGCGCCTAAAGTTGCCCATTCGTCAAAGGGGCGCAATTTCCGTGGTAGAAGGACACCCCGCCTGTAACGCAAGCAGATCCAGATAAAAACCCACATAAATGACTCCAGATCGTGGCGATACAAGTGTTTGACTTCGCCTCGTTGAGCGCTTTGGGAAAGAAGCTCGAGCGCCATGAACGGCACCGTGCCCGTGCGCTCGTTGCCCCGAGGACCCACAAGATTCGCCAACGAGGATAGATCGTAGTCGTTTAAGACACCGATTAGTCTGCCGTTTTTCCTGAACCACATCAAGTTTCCAGGGCTAATATCTCGATGGTAGACCCCCTCCTTCCACAGAGTGAGGTGGCCTGCACGTATGTCAACGAAGCACCACATGAACTCAACCAAGCACGTACATAGGATACACTGACTCCATACATCGAAAACCTCTGTCTGAGAAAGCTCCTTCGTGATGATGGGGTGGAGCTTGCGGAATACGAGAATGTAGAGGATGCGACTGCCCGTGGTGGGTTCTGGAACCCTGAGCGCTTCTCGGATGGCGGACGTGGGATTCGTGAATGTGTGATGCCAAAGGAGCTCAGGAATATGGTCTTGGACAGTTGGATGCCTCTTAGCGATCTCCTTAACCTTTTTCAGGATCTCTGGCTCGCTAGTTCGGCTCGCCTCTCCCCAAAAGATCTTGGCCACCATCCCGTCCTGGATGTTTGGGTATTTCTTCGCGAGCGCATCGCTAGTAACAGGGACCACATTGGTGGCCCGTCCTTGTAGTCCGTAGTGCGTCACTCTGTCATTGTGGCTGGTGTGAAGCAGTAGATCCACCTCTCCAAGTTCTTCATCCTCGATTTTTAATTCGTGGCATGTTGTCCCGTCAACTTGAACCGGGAGGATGTCCTTATGACGGCCCCAATCCTCGAGCTTGAATCGTTGCAAAGCATACAACAGCACCATGAATCGCGGAAGATCTTGAATGAAGTTGATGCCAGAGCACTGAATGATCCCTTGTCGATCATAATACCAGATCCACATCACATCGTCTATATAAGCTTTAGTAAGAACGCGAAAAATCTCGATAGACCAAAGCACTCACCGACGACGATAAGATTAAGCAGATAATTGATGGCAAGATTGGCCGCAAACATTTCTGCGGCGTACAGACCCGTCTGGACGGTTACATCTGGCTGGTCGGAGTTAAACCTGGGTTTTTTCGCGGCGGATTCCAGAGCGTCCTCGGCCTTGCGCTTGGAGCTGGACCCGCCCTTTGAAGGCTGGGCAGCAGTCAGGCCGGAAGATAGGACTGCTGCTCGGCCGATTAATTTTCATCTTGGAATTAAGAATACAATCACTTACGTGCGGCGTCAGACGCAGGTTGCGTTGCTGGGGTCTGCGAAGAGCTTGGTGCCAGATCTTCAGCTTGAAGATGATCCACCGGCAGATATTCTGGTTTGGTAGGAACATAGTCCTTAACTTTATACGAAGAGGGCAGCGCAGGTTTGATCCCTTGCTTCCTCCCTGACGTCTTTCTTTTGAATTCGATGCACGCTAAAATATCTTTCCAGTGGAATGACGCTGTCGGTTTGTCCATGGCATTCTTGACCATGTGATCCTTGCGCTTCGTGTCACGCTTCTCGTCGTTCATCTTGTCGTCTCCCTGTCTGCCATTCTGTATGTCCTCGTTCTCGAAAGGAGCACGTGCGCTGTTCAAAGGAAGAATGACGACGTCGGGCTTCCGACTTGATTGCACAGTCTGGTGGTTTTGATACATGGGCATATCGTTCTGCTGACAGATCATGTCGACGGCGGGGACAGGAGCACCCATCCCGTCAACCTTAATCTCTTCGAGACAAGCGAGAGCGATGTTGGTTGCTTCTATAAAAGGGGCGTAGAAATCGTTTTCTACTCCCGGACGGACACTTGCAATCGTCGTAAGCGGTTAAATGTCCTATCAGCGAAGGAGCACTCACTATTTCTGCAGGGCTGTCTCGATGCCCGAAGAAGATATGCCTCCAGCGGAGACCTGTCCATTGCAGACCGGCAGAACTGCCTTGAGGCACTTTTGCAGGAGCTCGGGTTGTATAGTCTCCGGAGCGCAAGAAGCGCGCTGCAGGAGGGCTTGCAGCATCGCATCTACCGTGCACTGCTTAGTCTTAGCAATGTCCCGCTGAATCCATGGGCTGATGTCCTTAATCCTTGATGCAATGTCAGGTGCTAATCAATGAAAACGAGAAAGGTGCGCACTGGACACCGACCAAGCCGATGTTCTCGCTGACAACGGCGGCCCCACGACTGTTTGGAGTGGACTTTATTGTGCTAGCACCATGAGTTGGTGCATTAGGACGTGGTGGAGTAGACGATGTGCCAGTGTCGCCAGCAGGGGACATGACGCTAGGTGTTGTTATAACGCTGACTGAGTGTTGTGGGCAAAACTGGCGAGGTAAGAGGATTTCTACTTGCCTTATATCTGGTCGACCAATGTGGCGCAGATGTGGTGGGCCATCGATTAATTCGATGTGGATTGATGTGGCGGTTGTGGACCTACAGTGCTTTCGACTCCGACGACGCGTTCCTATCAACACGCGCACGTGATCCTGACTTATTTGAAACTCTGTCCTAGACATAACTCAGTTCGTACGAGCTATACTTTATAATACACTGTCACTTCGTCAAAAATAAGATCGATTACAGCCCGCCAGTAGTTCATGTTTTGTTCATCAGGCTATATTACCATGCACACAGATCTCATTCTGCACTAACGCAATCAATCGTGACTCTTCAGAGTCCCTAGTGACGCCCTGATATCAGAAGTTCTTCTAAGAATCTTGATTTTAGGATTGAAATTCTCAGAGTAGAACGGAGTCCGATGCTCGCGCCATGTTCCACAGAAAGAAGACTGTCAAACTCATGACTCAGTCGCAGTTCTCTGTTAGTATTCTTTTGTATCCTATAGGTACACACAACCATTACCCCCTTTTAGATGTGTTACTGTGAATGGACATCGTTGTGCGATATCAGACGGTCATTGGCTAAGGGGTGCTTGTAAGTAATACATACATCTCAAACCCCTTGTTCACTCCTGATCCCTCGCAGGAAATCCTTCTCGGCTCCAGGGCCTTGTGCCCTCAATCATACACTCCTCTCGCGGCCCAAAGGAACCAGCGCTTCTGCGCCCTCCAGTCCCGTATCCTTAAAGTAGCCTTTGGGACGTACGCCATAAAGCGAAGAAAAATGCGCAAAGGCGCGCTGAATCTTTGGCATTTGTTTGTTTAGGTGCGTTATCACAGACTGAACGATGTTGAAGCATGGGTTAGCGACCTTGATCTCTGACGAAAGGTATGAGGTGGCAAATGTCTAGTCTAAGGACGCCGCGTGTGATTCACCATCCAAGAGTCGATGGATATCCGTGAAGTATAAGAACTTGCGAGTCTTGCGGCAGGTAGGGCAACAGGGATGGAAGGAAGAGACTTGACGTGACAAGCTGCATGCTGAAGTGTCTCAAAATCATTTTTGCTTCGCAGATACAGATCGACACCACTTACAAGAAGTCTGCTATGAAGCTTCCGTCTTTATTCTATCCGCTAATATTTACTGTAGAGGGTAGTGCTTGTCCAAATACCTTCTTCTGCCTTACGTTCGATTTCGCCTGGTCGATCGTCCAATGTTCAGGGTAGCTCCATATAGTATCACCATGCTCAGACATCAGGCTGTCAAAATCTTTAAAATGCTTCTTGATTTCCTTCGGTACGAATTTCGAATCTTGCATGATGGTTTGGTGGTTGCTCGAGCTCAGAGGGTGCAGTAGATGTCTTTGTGTTAAGGATAAGCAATACAACCTGAATTGTTGCCTCCTGCACTGCAGTCGTGCCGCTTGGCTCGAAAAGATACGACGGCAAGAATTCATACTCATGCACGCTGGCCATTACAAGACCTTGAGATGTCTATCGGAGACCTGTTTGCGATGATGTGTCAGGTTGCTCACCTTCGACAACCATACCTGGGATGCCCAATTCCGCGCCATATCCTACATGGATGAAGGCGTGGAACAGGCAAGATTACAGGAAAATCCTCATTCTCCCCGCGTGTTATGTCAAGACGCTAGCGGGAAGGAACATTGTTGTTCACATTGACCTGGTGTCTAGTGCAGTCCTGGAACAGGGCTGTTTCAGGGTGATCATGGTTCGTAAGATTTTCTAGCAGCCTAACCAGTAAGGGCGCGGGACACATTCGAAGTTGACTGCCATCGTTTCCAATGACTCGCGCACGCCATGAACGGCGCTATGCCCGTGCGTTCGTTGCCTCGAGGACCCGGCTTGTCCGCCAACGAGGATAGATCATAGTCGTTCAAGGCACCGATCAGCTTGCCGTCTTTCTTGCACTACATCAAGATTCCAGGACTGACATCTCGATGATGGACCCCTTCCTTCCAGAGTAATGTGGCGTGTACGCCATGTCAACGAAAAGTCTCATAAATGCGACGAAAATACATACAAAAGATACACTGACGCCATACTTCGAAAAGCTCTGCCGTAAAGTTTCGTGATGGGATGAAGCTTGCGGAATACGAGAATGTAGAGCACGCGGCCGCCTGTGGTGGGCTCAGGAACGCCGAGCGCTTCCCGCACGGCGGACGTAGGATTCGTGGACGCGTGGTGCCAAAGGAACTGAGGAATATGGCCTTTGACAGAATCGTGCATCTTCGCGATCTCCACAACCTTCTTCAGGATCTCCGGCTCGCCAGTGTGACTCGCCAAGTTCTCCATCCTCGATTTCGAATTCATGACATTGTTTCCCCTCAAATTGAATATGGAGGATGTCCTTATAACGGCCCCGATCCTCGAGCTTGAATTGTTGCAAAGCATACAACAGCACCATGAATCGCGGAAGATCTTGAATGATGTTGATGCCAGAGCGTTGAATGATCCCTTGTCGATCATATTCGCATAAGAGGACTCCTACTTGCCTTATATCTGGTCGACCAATGTGACGCAAATGTGATGAGCCATCGATTAATTCGACTCTGGGTTGTGGACTTCAAGTACTTTCGACTGAGTCCAACGACGCGTTTCCATCAACACGCCCACGTGACCCTGATTTCATATTTGAGTTCTGAGTCTGAGTCTGCAGTAGTACTTACTAGATTCATCTATACGTCAGAAGATCGATTGCAGCACGCCCTGCAGGTGTTCATATTTACCGTAGTGCGAAGGACTCCACTATCTACAACATACATCTTGTTCTGCATGCAATCAATCATGATGCTCACTCCGACTCGTCCCTATTCGAGTTAGATTGAACAGAAGTTCTTCTTAAAATTTTGATCTTGGGATTTATAGTCTCAGGGTGACAAGGAGTCCGATGCTCGCGCCATGTTCTGCAGAAAGAAGACCGTCAATTTTTGCGTGACTCAGCTGCAATATCCCTCTGCTAGATTCCTTTGTTCCGAGTTTATTGCGACTCCAAAGGGTTCAGGCACAGAACAGTACATATCCCATGACAGTAAAAGACCCTACAAGTAAACAGTTTCCAGACAGGTGCGACTAACATACCACAAAGAAGTAAAATCTGGTACACCAGGAAGTTCCAAATAGATAAATCCAGTGGGTATCCTTCTCCACCCATCCTCGAAAGAGCGATACTGTCGTGACATTCCCAAGGGGGATTCCCCTGCCTCCACCTCACTTCTTTCCAGCAAATAAGCTGCCACTTCTTTAGGAAGACCTGGGTTTGACGAGTCTTCTGCGGGAATGTAGTGGAATATGCCTAGTGCATACTGTTTGAATATTGCACGGAACTCGTAACCTCCGGAGTCAATCCTAACCTCCCCAATACCATGGTGTGGGCAATGAAATTTGGGATTTATAAAAATCTGGCCAACAGACTGGGGTCCAGTCACTTCAAGTGGTAGAATGACCAACGGAATACGCAATCCTCTGCTGGTCAGCATCAGGTCAAGTCGACCTATCGTGACGATGTCGGGATGTCCCACAAAGCTCGCTGGCGATGCGGGAATAGCAAATGATGCATGGTGTTTGGCTGGCGCTCCTGCCCAGTTGAGCACTGACGAGTCCCCGCCGGCTTGCATGATGGCTTCAATAAGCCTCCCGAATGCGCGCTCTCCACCTTCTCCATATGCAATTTGCAAGCTGATGTCAAATAGTCCCATGAGCGAATAAGCAACGTCCTCTGCCCGTGTAGTTCTTCGCTGCGCGGCCCAGGTCATCCGCTTATCAATATACCGAGGAACGGGCCAGAAATTGATGAGGTCTGTTTCAGGAATTCCGGTAACTTCTTGCAGGACTGTCATGAAAGGGGTATCCTCTTCCTTATCATCGTCTTGCTCGGTCAGCCGTTGCCAATCTTTGTTGAAGAATCTCATCTTCCTGGGTGCCAGAAGTTCTTGTAAAGTCCATCCTCTCATGAACCACTCTTCGGATTTTAGGTCTTCAATAACAGTCGTCCCCCCGAGGTATGCGATGCAGATGGACGAATTCCGGTACCACCGAAACATCGAACGGATCGACTCGTCAAGCTCCGCACTGCTATTCTTGTCGATGCAGCATGTATCTGACCATAGAAAATGCAGGCCAAGACGTCTAGCCTCTTCGCAACACCTTTGCAATTTCTTGTAGCCAGGACTCTGCACTTCGTTCTCACTCGGATTACGCGAGATGTGCATCACACGGCAGCCTTCCTTCAGCCGAGACATTATGTCGGACGACAAATGTCTAACATTAGAGGTGCCAGACAGCTTCTTCTCCATCATCTCTTGGTATGAAGGTTCTCCTGAATCTAGCCACCGATGGGAGAAAATACCATATTCAACTTTGCGCCAGACAAGAGTCAGGACGGCACTTTCTCTCGTCAACCGCTGCACGGCGCGTGCTTGTGTTTCGGCTATTAAATCTTCAGTAATCTCCTTGATGCGATCCCGGAAATGAGTCTTCACGAAGTTTCGTCCGACAAGTTCCATTGTTGGAAGATAGATCAGACGAATTGGAATATCATTCATGACATAGCGATTGAACTCATCCAGAACATCCTGAGCAGGACTCTGGCCTTGATTCGTGCTTATATTTTCTGTCTGGTCGGAGCACGGCTCGATTTCAATAATTCTCCGCTAAATATACGATCTGTCAATAGCGTATTCGGTCTCAAAACAGGTAAATATTCACTGGAGAGGACGATAGCTTTCTTGCATTCCAGAAATCGAGAGGCTGTCTCCACCACTTTCGGAAATGGCTGTGCTCAGCGGGAGAAGCTACAGGATCCGCATCTTTTTCTGCTATCGTAGGAGGCTGGAGAGCTACTGTTAGCAAGCGTACAGAGAAAGAAACCTGATTGGTTCTTGCCTTCGGTGGGAGTGGCCCATGGGCTGTGATTACAGCCTGTGACACGGTGTGTTCAGGACTGTTCTGTATCTCTGGGTACATGAGGTCCGTCGGAAACTGATCCGGAAGTGACGTGTCGGGCGTCAACTAGCTAGTGGTTTGTATTCAGTAAATAAATAAAGAGGTAGCCTGCTCACGTCTTGTTGATTCTCCGGCTCAAGAGTCAGCAATTGCCCTGAGTTGCATTCACGCTGAGTGATGCCTTCGATGTTCCACAGGCACACTTTATTGTCACCACAACCACCAGCGATAAAACGGATATCAGCTGAGACAGCCATACAGAGCACTGGTTCATCATGCTGGAGCACAAGTTTAATCTGATCAAGTGTAATAGCATTCCAGAGTCGGATAGAATGATCTCCGCAAAGAGCAACAATGAGCTTCCCGTCAGAAGAGACAGCGACTTGGTTTGCCATCCAGGTTGCATGGCCACCAAGCGAATGTCCTACTTGGCGACCAGTCTCCGAGATCCAGAGGCGGATTGTTCTATCGAGCGATGCAGTGACCAAACGTTGTCCATTGGGGAACCATGCCACAGACAACAGTCCGCTTGTATGGCCAACGATAGGGCTGAGTGCCGCTGGTTTTCCCGTCTTTACATCCCAAATTCGAAACATCTGCCCATCTGGAGACGTGACGGATACAGCAGCAATTCTGCCGCCTTCAGGAGAGAACACAATCTGGCGTTCATGGTTTGGGGACTCGATCTCCATTATCAGCTTTGCGGTGCCTACATTCCATATCTTGATTGTTTTGCCTGCTGTGGATGCGATGGTTGCACTGTCTGGAGAGAAGGAAATAGAGTTGATCTTGTTCCAGTGGGCTTGAATGGGTTCTGTTACCAAATTACGCGTCGTTGCGTTCCATATCAAAATTCTGCCGTCCCCGCCTCCGCTCACAAACATCGTCCCATCGGGTGACACGGCAACTACGTTCACTGAAATCTTGTGTCCCCGAAGGGGTTCCCCTAATTCTTGCCCACTTCCTACATTCCAAAGGCGAATTCTGCGGTCAAAAGAGCCACTGATGATCATTTTGCTGTCTGGAAAAAGAGCTATACATAACAATGCGTCGGTATGCCCCACGAAGTACTTGGACGGGAGAAATTGTAAATTGGGTTCATCTGGTGGGTGTGACGATAATTCTGGCCCGAAATCTGGACTGACATTTGAGGCAGACATGCTGGTCTCGTTCCCGACGTTCAACGATACCCATACAACGCTGTGGCATGCACATTTCGGAGTTTAAAATTCAGCAGATCCAAGCTTGACCTAGGTCTCGAGATCTCAACATCCATATGCCCTTGACATACTGCACAATACTATCCCTCATTCCACGGTGAGGGAGCACTGACAACACAGCAGTCTTCCTCGGATTCCTCGTATCTCTATCGCAGTACTTGCTCCCGAACTTGAAATGCAAGATATATGTCATTTGGCCAGCACATCGCACGATACTATACACATCAATGCATCTATCCCTTGCCACCTTTCAAATTGTACAAGCTTACCATAAACCCTAGTCAATAATCCGTCCCCGGAGACACATTTGAAGAAGATCCATGGAACCCAACTACGATAAATTAGTCGTAATACGGGCCAAGGCTATCCAATGCACTTACTATGCAAAAGCAGAGAATGGTCTAATCCGGACCAATTAACAGTCATCCTCTGAGAACCATTGGCTACGCATCACACCAAACTGAATAATCCCCATCTCCTCCGTGGTATGCACAGTCGTCGGTTCCATGCCGTGGCCCACATTCTGCTCGCCTTGCTCTCCGAAGAGATTGGTGAAGCCCTTTGGTGGGCTGTTGGGTTGGCCATTGTTGCCTATATGAAAGTGTACTTGCAGGATGATGAGACAGAATACGATCCCCTAAAGAAAAGTTTTATAAACAGTTGGGTTTTAATCAAGTTAACTCACCACAATAGGAGGAGCAATATCCATCGCGGGGTATTGGCCGTTTGATCCCGTCAAGAATGCTAGAAGGAGCGCAAGGACGCTGGCGGCATATAAAATGCCAGTTTCAACGACGACAATCAAAATGGGTAAAAGAGGAACAGGGACGTCCGACTTGGAACGGCGAATGCGGTAGATGCGCCAGGAAATTAAACCTATCATATCCTGGTCGTCATGAGCCGGTAGATCGGATATGGAATAGACGTACTGGTGCATATAACACTAATGAGCATGGTCAATGTATAGAAAGTTGTGATCAATCCGGGAACAATGGTGTAAATAGTCGACCCTATGCCGGCTCGAGAAAGGGACCAGACAACATAGTAGCCAATCGCTGCGAAATGTTATGGGATGAGGCGGTACTCGAATGATAATGATACCTTTCGACGTACCCCCATTGGTCAACAACACGATACAGCCAGGAATACCGACTAAGAGGCTCCTCTCATTGAGCACATAACACCGCCAAACCTACTGCCCTACTCAAGGGAGAACAAAATGGCAAGTAAAGAAACTTACAAGGACAGCATCAGCGACAGTGGGCTGTGTGATGTAAAGTGCGGTCTTTGCAAGTTCCAACGGTGAAGCGAGGTTGGAGTAGTAGGCATTTGAACCGATTGTATCCGCACTGAATATGAACGCCTCTAACGCTCGAACTAGATCGATGATTAGATGCTAACCACAACCTTGTTGAGTTATTTTGCAACAGGATGTGATTGCACTTACGGCCGTTGCAATGCAGAGCAGCAAAGTTGCGATTGGGATAAAGAGGTCTCGTTGAATACCATATTTCTTGAGCAGTATGACCAGCGTCAACCAGTACAAAGTAAAGAACACGCCTACATAAAAAAGAAATCGAATATGAGAACTTCTTCTAGAGGTCGGTAACGCACCATAAAACGAGCTCTCCAGGAAAAACGCTAAAAGCAAAGCTTCGGACAAAGTTATGGCCATGAATATAATCGACAATGTCCTTCGAGGACAAGCTGAATTAAAGTGTACGTGCAGGTCAACTGCAGGTAAGATAGAGATGAAGGAGCGTAAATGCGAAAGTCGTGTCGAGGGATTCGTGATGGGCGTCCGTGCGGCGATGCATCCAAGACACTTTTTACGCCCTCCAGTGACAGATTACCTCACTGCTGTCCAACCATCAGACAGTTGCGAACAGATTCTGGGGATGACAGCTTGACTTTCATAGATCATCTTGAGGGCAAGGCGTTCCTAGCGGACTCGGAGTGTCGATGGTTTCATTTTCGATGCTAATCGCTAGGCACCAAGTCATTCAATCGAGTTTCAGCGGTATAATCGGTGCGTTGATCAACGACCAGGATCATCGTTAGTGCCGCGTTCTTTTTTAAACCACGCTGCCCCCAGGAACGGACACAAAGATCCTATTTGCACGGCGCTGGCAAAACCTGTGAGCTTAGCATTGATAGGAACGACGTTCATGGGAGATTGAATCATGCAGCTGGTTACTACTAGTAGCGCCTTTCTGGAAAAAAATGAGTTTATTCAGGGTATAGTCTCGTCCTGTTCCATCACGACTTACCAGCTGGCCAGCGGGCTTGGTTCGTGATGCATGATGAATTGCCAAGTGTATGGTCTGACTGTGAGTTGGACAGACAAAGATCACAATAAAATTGACTATCATGACTCGCATTCATCATAGACGCGGTCGAATGCTCTGACATGACGGTGAAGGTGGGTGGTACACAGCGAAGAGTCGCCAAAGACTCGGACAACTTGATTGAATCGACAAATTCAAAGAGCACGTGAACTTCCCGAATCATCCGAATCATGAGGCCAATATCCATGTTCATATTCAGTAGTAGGACGACTGCATATCGCTGCTTGTATCTAGTAAATAAAGTACATCGATTAGATGTTCTACTGTCGAAGATAGTACACATGTAGCACAAGGGCGTGTGAAGTAGTAGGGTGTGAAGTAAATAAACGTAAAGTCTGTAATGAACGTGGAGGTGAAAGGAAGGACGGCACTCCTTGAATGAGTGGACTGAGCGTTCTACTTTATAGGGCAAATACGATCCCAGGCGAATTGTTCTAAAGACCAATTGTCGTTACACGCAGATAGCAAGTTCGCTCGGGAGGCTCGAGGCAACTGTGGAAGATGGATCAATATCTCAAGGCGTCAAATGACTATTGACCTCACCAGGGTAGAACCAGAAGGAAACAGCTATGATGAAATACAAGCCTGCAGGAATGTTAAGCACGATGCACCACAGGCGGTACTGAGCCTCCTCACAGATCAAGATGATACCCTCTAGCCAGTTTGACTTTCCGTCTGCAACCACAAAACTCATGGTTTGCACTGCATGAGAAAATGATCAGAGCCGGTGGCGTACTTCGAAGAAAGGTTGAAGCATACCCGAAACGTAGAGAACCTATAGATCTGCTTAGCTACAGTTGGACTGATGGATTGGAACAGTACTTACCACAGACTCAAACGGATCGAATAGTAAAGCCAGTGGCCTGCCTATGATCCATCCAAGGGTGACCATGAACCTTGTCCCAGGAGTCAGTATCAAGTACATGTCAAATATGACGAACACATACGGAATAACCAAGAGGGTGGTTTGCTTATGCTAACATGAGCATTATCATACAAGAACCAGTGAAGGAGACTTACGATCGATGACCCGACAGCGATACTCACGCTCAAATTGAGCTGGTCCTTCACGGAAGTATTGACTGCAGTAACGCATTCTACATAGCCAATACATCAAAATACCCAGAAAACCAGGAACATCCTGTACATACCTGCGATAGAGCTGACTGCAGGAAGCAAGACAAGACCGACCCATTGCTTGCTGATCGCTGTTTCGATCCCGTCCATGGATTCCACAAGGTCTTCGGCAGTGATACTCACGGTCTAGAGAAGGCGTCGATAGGTACCCATTCGAACTGAATCATCACTTACAATAGTGACCAATGTCAATAACAGAAGGGTGACCATCCAGCTAAGCTGCGGCTCTCTGAAACTGTCCGCCGCTGATGGCGATCTATGCAGATTCGAACGTTCGGAGAGAGTCATAGGCTCTGGTGAAGCGTATCGGATGTGACCTGTCTCATCGGGGGATGCTATTGGCGATGTACTCCAAGGCGGATTTAGGGGGCTAACGGTGTTACCATCTACATGGTCGTGCTCGGCTTGCGTAGTTTGCCGTGACACTCCCTCGGGCATTGGATCAGTAGACTCCTGTGTACCTCCCTGTTTAGTCGTTTCCAGTTCCTTGCTCTCTGTCAGCGTGACCTCGGAGGAAGAATTCAACGGCGAGTTCCGGTAGGGAAATCTGGGCAGCGGAGGAAAATTGGAGGATATCATAGAGGCACGTCGAGAACTCGGGGCCGAACTCTGACCATCATGCATGTTACTAGATTTGTCGTTTGTGGTCATGGTTGCAGAGAGCATCTCGGTCAGGTAACGTGGGTTGACTGGTATCTTGACCGATAACCTGCTACTCTTAAGCTTTGTATCTCGATATAGATGCTTGTGGGACCAGAACTGGAAGAGAAGATAGGCGATATAAACTGTCCACATAAATCATAAGAGATTCTCGATGGGCACATAAACCCAGAACTTACTAAAGATGAGTATGATTGAGACCTACGAGGAGTCGATCAGAACAAGTTCCAGCAAAGTCAAAACAAATCTTACCCCATAGCTCATTTTCAAAATATCATCTTTCTGCTCAAAGGAGCCAGAGTCCTTTCCGCCACTGATTGCAAAGTGATACGCAGCAGGGAGGAGCAGGGCCCCAACGCTGATGCTCAAAAGTGACGAATGTATCTTTGTTGCAGCTGAGAGATCTATTAGTTATCTCGGTATCGATACAATATATGTGACCTCACTCTGGTCGAATCCTTGCTCGGAGAAGCGAAGCCCGCCTGCAAAGAAGCACATCCCGAGGACAAGGACTAAAAATATGAGGAAGGTTATTAGATGGCGGAGTGACATATTCGACGTACGTAGTTTGCTCAAAATCGAACCGATTACTGCGAGTATCAGATCAAATTCTCAAACATCTTTGTTGAACTTACGCGAAGATTGCACAATCCTGAGTTCACACTTCCTGAGGGCGGTGATCTGAAAAAGATGAGCGGATTCTCACGCATATATGTCCAGCGCTTACCGCGATGACCATTTCGACACTTGTGAGATGCGCGTTAAAACTGCTGTCAACGGGCAAGGGGCCTAGACTCACGTATTGCTCTGCATACATAGATGTTGAGGAGTATTCAATCGTTAATGGAATATAACTTACCATACTCGCATTAAGCAGACCAGCCTTTGTGCCTCCGATACGAAGCGCCAGCTCACGAGTTGAAAGATCGTGAAGCTAAGAAAGGAACTCCTCGATTCAGTCGACCGATGGAAGACTGTATTTCATACCTTGACAAGAGGAATCATGGACAGGATGCTGACTTTTGATATAATCGTTTCATGTTTCAAGATAAATTTGGCGAAGCTTACAGATAAATATAACCTTGTGGTGCTTCTCGAGCACGAAGCTCAGTGTCCACTTGGAATGGCGGCACGATGCAATCAGCGACCCAGATGGGACGTGTGAAGGCGGTCACTCACAGAAACAGGTATCAGCAACAATAAAAGGTTGAACCCTACGACAGTCAAGTTTAGCACGAGTATGGAACAAATCAACCGTGATGCACTCACATGAGCCAAATACAACGATTCTCCAGCCCTGCCAGATGTGCATTGTAGGTTCGGACGCCTGTCCCTTTCCGCCGCCACCAGACGGTGATCCATTCTCATCAAGTTCCACGGGGGAGGGTAAGTTCCATCGAAAGGGCGATTCGCTGTTCCCTGAATCGCTCGGCAAGCCTCTGTCTGCAGTGAACAGAACTGATGATGTTGGACTGTATGAAAGAGTCGAAAATCTAGAATCTGGTGGCTGGAGAGATAAGTCAATATCCGGTGGTCGATTGGCGGGTCGTGTCGCGTCCGGAGATGCAGATGACGCAGGATGGCTATAGGCCCGCAGGATGTCTAATGTAGTGGATCCCGGCGAGGGTTCAGAAGACATGGCGAGAGAGGTACAGCTTGGACGCGAGATTCGCGCGTGGGCGTGGAGGGAAAGGAGATGCGTGTCACCGCTAGTCGCCCTAGTGTTTTACTTGTAGGTTTGTCACGGTGAGACGGCATTTTGTTAGTTCATTTTGTATTCTCGGCATAGAACAAATTCTAGCGCATCATCGTTCGTAAACACCTGCCTTTTCAGGAAACTACGTACGGGACCGAATTTGATTTAGAGACGCGAAGAAGAATCGCAATGTGCTCATTGGACTGGGTGTCGCGAAGCCGCCAGGGGACTGTGGGGGATCCCGATAACTTATCGTCACAGGGCCAGCTGATATTGAGAACCGACGTCCGCCAGATATCATAATTTATCAAAGGAAGGAGAATATCTGAGTATGAACATTTGAACAGATATCATAATTCATCAGGATGTCTGAGCGTATGTGTTCTGAGTACTCCGAGCCCGAGTCAGGAGTAAAAATTCTCAAGACGAGATGTCGGAGGTAGACGGGCACATGTCACGTCGTCACACGTGACAATCACTTTCCAAGTCACTCCCAACCCGCATCCAGGCCTCAAATTCATAGCACATCATGTACAACGCTGCCCTTCGTGCCGTCCGCCCTGTCGTCGTGCGCAGTATGCGCAGGTCGACCCCTTCCAACGCTTTCCGCGCTCTTTCAACTACCACTCCTCGTTTTTCGGGTCCCGCCCCTCCTTCAATCTATGGAGAGGGTGCTAAGCCCGGTGAAATTCCTTCCGACGAGCAGCAAGCAACTGGTCTAGAGCGCTTCCAGCTTCTGGGGGAGATGCAGGGTGTTGAATCATTTGACTTGGAGCCTCTTGACTCGAGTCGCGTGGGTACCCTCGAAGACCCGATCAAAGTCTTTTCACTGGTACGTTCTGCATCGTTCCAATGTAGCATTGCGTCTTACAGAATTCGTTTGTTTTAGGACACGTCTCGCATTGTTGGATGCACTGGTTCGCCAGCAGAAAGTCATGAGCTGCATTGGTTCACTGTCAAGAAAGAGAAAAATCGCCGTTGCCCTGAATGCGGCTCTGGTGTGTATTTAGCCTTTCGTTGTCCAATTCATACTCAAACTTTGCAGTCTACGCACTTGATTTCCAGGGCGTGGAACACCATGATGCTCACCACCATTAGAATGAGCAATTGCTCACTTTCATTTATTGCGGAGAGCAGTGTCACATGTTCCTGTTTAGATCATTAGATCACTATTTGACAACATGTCGAGGTACAATGGCTTATTCACATTATCCTTGCGTGTATGAGCAAGGGGTCCTGTCCGAATTACCTGCATCAAACTTTTCGAAAGAGCAGAGAAACAAGAAAACAATATGCATATCGAAAAGCCATTAAAGGATAAGAACATATCTGAAATACATCTGCACAGCTGATAAAAGACACAGCAGCTATGTAATGATGCACTGACTATCGTCTGAGGGGCTTTGAATCGGGGGACCAAAAGCGCTCAGCGTCCACTGTCTCATTCTTGCACAGCACGGGTCATCTTCAATGTCAAATACCCAACCTACAGCCGCTCGTAACTGAGCCCCTTGCATTAGTGCTGTGTAGTAAAAGTCATTGCTTTTCACAGCCTGTCACGGTGGCTGCGTGAGCAGATGACCATCAGGATGAAAGGCTAGTCATACCCCCTGGTACATCTTTCGCAGTCTTGCGCTTTCTTCCGGTGTTTCTAGCCACGATTTCCTGGGAGCAGCAAATCGAGGGTCGTTGATGCCATCGTATCTGAGCCAGGGGGGATAATCCGCAGCGAGGATAGCAGGTAACGTCGAATTCCTCCACCAATCCAAGATACCAGTGATGTTGCCGGAGGAGTCAACCATGAAATTCATGTCTCCCAGTCCATCGTGTGCCAGTACCATGCGACGGACGCACCGTTCATCGAGTTGGGTCAGGTGCCCCCGCAGGTGCGCAATTAACTGTGAGATGGATGCTTGCGCTCGGAACCTGTTTTCATCTCCTGTGTCTAAAGTGAACGCTCGCCTTTTCTTCAATGTGGAAAGGTGTTCGAGGTATTTTTGTAACGTGGGAAAGACCTCAGAGGCATGGGCGTGACTGCAAATCCGTGGTATTACGATGAGCTCATCCGAGGAACTCATGACAGAGATAGTGCCAATCGTTTGTGGGATATCAATGGCGAACAACTTCAGTGCGAAATCCGCATATGACCGCACCAGTTGCTCCTTTGAAGCATTGTCAAGCAACCGGATGGAGTAATTAGCCATACGAAGACAAACCTTTGCCTGTGGAGACAACATCGGGTATAAGTCATTGATGGGTCCACCGGTTATGCCTTGTGTGACAAAAGCATTCCGAGGAATTTCGGCGCTACTTGGTAGGACATGCAAAAGATAGGGCACGGGCACCGCGGAGTGTGCGGCAAACCAGCGAAGGAGAGCGGTTTCACTCTCAAAGAGCCGTTGGCTCCAATCGGAGTCAGAAGAGGTAGGCCGCAACCACATCAAGATGGTTTGACCGTCTGTTAACGAGATTTCAAAAACCTGAAAAGTGCTATCAGTGCTGTTGTAACGGTTACAATGTCGACACAATATGTACCGGATGAGTGCCTAGTCTCCGTTGCCGAAAGGATTTCATGTGAAAGCCCTGCTGCGTCAACTGAGCGAACAAAGCTTGTTCTATGCTGGATGCAGGCATGTTGAGCTGCCGTCCTCGTCGTCTGCAAGGTACTTATGAACTTCGTTGGACAGGCAGTCAGGTTATATAGAGTCCAGTAAGGCCCGCATTTTCCGGAGTCCCACCAATTCCTTTAAATTCGAAACGGAAGTTGAACGAGAGCGAGAAATACTGTGACCGCGACGTTAATGTAATCTTCTTCTTGGGTATGCTCAATCTGGAGAAATCCGAGTCGGTGATCGGGCACGAGGTATTCACGTAGCCCTCATTCTAGCCGTCGCCGTTCCAACAACATTAAAATGAGTTGCTTATCAGCGAGACGAGAAAAGTGGGGCTAGTGCACGGAAAGAAGCTTAGCTAAAGAGCGACTAGTATGCCACGTTGTAATTTTACGTAATTTGGTTCATAGATGGATGTTTGGCTCAGAGGGTGTTGGCAAACAACCGTCGCATAGCCCGGACCCCATTTCAATCCTCAGGCCTCAGGGTCAACTCAGGCTACTCGCTGTGGTCTACGGAGTGATCAGGAACCTTTCAGACGACAAGACGACGGTTTCTTATGCTTTATCTTTCGAATCCTTTCGAATCTCGGCTAGGAAGGAAATAAAAGGATGTCGCTGGCAGGACCCCAGCGTCGCATTGATGATCATTGATCTACTGCGTTCGTGACGAACTTGCGTTAGACTTGGAACAGTCGCGCGGCCGGTTAAGACATACGCTAAATTCCTCCGCTCAAAGTCCTATCAGCAACCCGGAGTTTAGGGGTTTCCTACGTGGTTCTGCCTATCATACTCGAGGTCAAGCTCCGCAATTATACCGTGACTCCGCCCCACTTTCTTCGTATGTTTCTGATTCAAATCACAAAAATAATTAACTTTATTTGCTTTA
Organism: Suillus sp. MG131; assembly: GCA_003313855.1. Classification (NCBI taxonomy): domain Eukaryota; kingdom Fungi; phylum Basidiomycota; class Agaricomycetes; order Boletales; family Suillaceae; genus Suillus; species Suillus sp. MG131. Next base: position 50,971 of record QLOO01002253.1, on the reverse strand, counting down.
GATTTGTTCCCTCTGTATCACGGAGTCTTTTCATGGCCGCCTTCCGCCGGTTCATATCGGCCTTCAAGTTTCGAGTCAACTGAGTCTCCGGCTGTCTTCTGGGTTACGACAGGTTGATGATGGCAAAACTGTGATATGGCGTAACTTGCACTGAGGGCTCCTCTATGGCGCGCAGTTCAGAATATGCACGGAACGATGTTTGACGCCGTAACACACAACGAACACCCTTCTACGTATTTGGTCTGGATAATAGGGGAGACTGCGTGCCGATAGACTTACAGTTATGAGTTGGTTTCAGCTCCCTCACTAGATTCCAGACATGGCTTGACATGGGTTGCGTGCCTTGTGCCTCGATAATTGCTGTGTTCCTGTAGACATGCCTCGCCTCCATTATGGTTCGGCACCGATCTCAAGACTCAACAGAGATATTTTCTGCTCGAGAGGAGCCTACAGCTTTGACCACATCACTCCATTCGATATCATTGCCATAGTTCGGAGCCGCTTTCGTGTGGGGCGGCTATTGCTCTGCCAGGTGCTAAAAAGCCAGCACTCTCTTGTAAAAGGGTGGCTGAGCTTGCTGATGACTCGTGACGTTTTATGTTTTTTTACGAGTATAAAGCTCCACAGAATGTAGATCATTGCCCTCCATCATCCGATAGATCAACCAGGCACCTAATGTCTTCGATACCCTCCTCTACAGGTCACAACGTCAAACCTCTGGACATCGAACTTCAGAGTGGATCAGGGATTGGTAGCAGTTCGGATGACAGCTCAGCCCACCCTTTTTCTTTGCGCAGGGTTACGGTCGCTCTGATCTTCTGCGCTGGATTCGGGGCTGTTGGGACATTCAGCTGCATGATTATTGGGCACGGCATTCTTCAGCCCTACATGAGTGGGTTCTATGTGTCTATACACTCCACCGCCAAAGTTGGTGCAGTGGGAGGAGCCATTCTCAATGGGTTGCTGCTCCCCGTCATGATATCATCTGCTGCACTCCAACCAACGATGACATCCCAAGTATGCCTAGCTATCGTCGCAGCCGGTCTCCCTACGACGATAGCGTCTGGGTGTGTGGGTGCGGTCCTCCTTCGTAACATTCCAGGTGGAACACTAGATATTCCCCACGCAGTGTACGCAGCTGCTGTGGGATACACTGTCCTCATGTCTCCGATCATCCTAGTCACAGTTTATTCTGTGATCCAAGGATGCAGGTGATGTAGTACTTCCCGTGTGAGTTTTTTATCATCTTCCATTGATGTTATACTGATAGTTTATTAGTGGTGTGCATTTATCATCGGCCCTCAACCAACGAGCTTCTCCCTGAGTCTGCGGATGTTCTCACGTTTGTTCGCAGTACGAGCAGTAATGCGTGCGTTTATTTTCGCACGGTATGCTTGCGATTCGTAAGAACTATCAACTGTCGCACTTGCATCTACAACAAGTATGTCCTTTTGTGGAGGCCGCAGAAAGATTCCGGGCTGTCTTCGGCGTCACATGTATCATTCTACTTATATTTCCGCGACCATCGCTAGACCAATTGCTCTCTCAATATTTGGGTATCTGTGATTCGTTTTGCACTAAAGCCTCGACTGGTTTTACTCCCAAGTATGCATGTGATCAGACAGATGCGGTGGAATTGTTTGCTACATATTAAGATGAGAAATTATATAGAACTAGATTCCAGTCAAAGAGATCCAATCCTCACCTCCGTATTTTTATAGCGAGAATACTAGAGCAGAGTTGCTGTGGTTATCGACGGTAACAATATTTGGTGTTATGAGATGTCGAAGTCAAACGAAGGGTATGCAAACCCCGTGGGAGTCGAAGGCCGTGGGAACGGTATTTAATACCAATGTCCGATGATGATCATGATGATGGATGATTGTTTCAAAGCTTAGGAGACTGTTCTCCATAGTCCCTGGTGATTGAATTGTTCAAGATCTTTTCAGCATAACATTGTGAGTTCTACACACTGTTTCGTTTTTTTTCGCATATTCAAGAATTGCCTCTTGTTCAATTGCATAGCGCCACTCACACAACGTTCAATATCAGTGGCAAAAGGGTTAGCTTCAACCTAGGTCATGGACAATGACCAGCAGGGAGTAGTCGAGGCAGCATTCAGTCTTCCAAACGAGTTGATCGCTATAGTTTTCGATGAGCTCGATGTAGTATCTCTTCTGAGATGCAAGCAAGTATGTACCGTATATGCGCACATTATATACTACTCAAATCTGCTACTCCCACCGAATTCCAGGTATGCCGATTATTTCGTTCAGTCATCACCACAAACGCGCAACTTCTCTACAAAGCCGAGTTGTTTTTCGGACGGTTCGAGAATGGACGCCACTGTAATCTTGATACTGCTGGACGCCTTCGTGCCTGTCGACAGTACCAACATGCTTGGAACGACTTAGCTTTTCCAGACTCCCAATATATAAATATGCAGGATGGTCATGCTTGGGAACTGTCTGGGGGAGTATTGTGTCAAGCTATGCGGTCACGGTCAGGCCTTGCCTGCGCGCAACTTCCCTGCAAAATAAAAGACATTCCTGAGCGGGAATGGACTATCACTGATTTTGGATTTGAGATCCGAGATTTCACTATCGATACATCTCAGGACTTGGTTGTCGCGTTGGAAATAGTCGGCGCCATGTACGTTTGATGCGTCTATTTTTGAGAGGCACATCTGATCCTAAATGGCGCAGCCCGAACAGGGTATGCAACGTACACTTGAGAACCTTAATGACCGGCGAGCATCATCCAATGGCTGCCGTACCCTCCGTGACGCACCTGCTATCAGACATGCATGAGGAGCTCAGATTTCTCATTCAAATTTGCGGTTCCCGCATGGCCGTGCTGTATCAAGAACATGGGGATGATCCTAACTCTCGGCTAGTTATCTGGGACTGGAAATCTAGTCAGCAGAAGCTCGTGCGTCTTCCACGCTTATTACTGCGGATTTGTTATTGAGAGCTGGTTCAAAGTTCATTCGAGACACAGACATTCGATCTTTTTCTTTTGTCACAGAGGATTTACTTTTGCTCGGCGTCGTCGCCACGGAGAGTGATGAAATGACCCCCCGTCTGGACATTATCAGTATCGACAGCTTCAGTGAAGAGGTGGAGCAATATAAGGATGTCAGCTACATTTGCGGCCTGGAGTATCCAAAGATGAAGGCCGACGTTTTAGACATGTTGATTCGATCGGAACCGACTCCAGGATGGTCTCCGTCTCAAACCGTTCAAACTCCCTTCTTCTGCGCTCGCAGTGACCGTATCTTCACCATCACATTACGGGTCTCCCCCGATAGCAATTCCACCGAAGAGTGCACTGTGCTAATCGTCCCCTTATCCACCCTCATGGCTCAGGTTGAATTGTCTCGCAGTATCAAAAAACGTAATGTCCCATGGACGCAGTGGGGCCCAAATGGTTCATATATGCTCCTTCGTAGCCCGTCCGAAGTCTGGGTTTGCTATGTCTACGGCATGAAGTTTATCCAACTTCTGCGATGGACAAAAGGAAATCCTGTAAGAGTGTATGATTTCAACAGGTACGCGGCGAGGAGGGATGTTCGCAATGGACAGACAACGGAACCGAAGCTTCTGTGGAGGCGCTTAGGGATGCCACAGTCACTGAGTTCGCGGTGTTCTGCCTTTGATGAAGAAGTCAACACGTATCTTCCTGGCCGTGTCGCGACGTTTGAAGTCATGCCGAGTGATACATCTCACGACTGGGATGCGGCTATGATCGGTGAAGACAACATCGTCTTGGTTTCTGTGGGTCTTCCAATACGTACCCGTTTTGCCGTCACTTACACGAAAGGTACTGCTTAGGCTCATTCAAGGAAGTATGGCTATATTTCCATGTAAATTGAAAGCTTGTCATTCTGAAAAGTGTATATTGTGTCTGTGAATTTATTCCATAGAATTTTCAAACACCCTTAAATTTTAATCCTTTCTACCTATGCCTTGCAAGATGTATAGCACTTTTCTGCCGCTGCCGTCAGTGCTAGGCAGCAACACATTACTCAGTTCAGGCCTTCTTGTCTCCTAGATGGGCCATGTCAAATATTTTTAGTGCGCCAAGGGGAGTAAATCTTGTTTACAGTTCAGCTATGCGACGTTTAGCAGGGGGTTCAATCCCTTGATTTCCGTGGACTTAGAGAACGTCACCTCTCCTAGCGTGCGGAGGCTTCTCTAATCATTCACGACAATCGCATACTGTGATGAATCCACTACGGCAAGATCCTCGGATGTATAGCAGGTTGACGCTAACTAAACCCGACAACCACTATTTGAACATAATACAGGGTCTCGTTACAAAACTTTTTTAAGTCCCCTGCGTGGGACAATTGTCTGATCATTTAGTTCTTAGGTTCTTGGCTGCTCAATCATAGACCCAGAGGCTCCGCGATCACGCCATGTCCAGATCTATTGTTCTCGATAACAATGACATAGGTCAGGATTCAACCAACTTTAAGTTGTGGCACAGATGCGGCTAGCACCCAAGGTCACTTGAGTATCATACGTTATGCGCGGGAACGAAGCCGCGGAGGCAAATGGACCGTCACGGACATGCCAACTTTGACATCATGGACTTGAACCGGATAGCGAGCTCGAGTACGACCGCAGGCACAATACAAATGTTTTTTTATAACCTTGGTTTGCGACAGACGGATGAATTGTGACACCGCATCAAAATGATTTGCTACGCCGCATCAGTTGATCTGCTACGCAGCCAGCGCTGGTTCCAGCCACGGAACGGTATGTAAGCATGCGTGGGGTGGGGCGATCCGCGGAGGGTGATGGGCGCGCAGCGGACATGTCATTGTTACCTTTTCGCATACTACTTGTGATGAAACAGATCTCGAACTTGGGTGCAACTTGATATGACTCTATAGCCTCCGACATGCGCCACTATGTCATTGAGGCCCCCATCGGCCTGCTGTGCAGGTTTAGCGTAAGAGTCATCAGAAAAATTACCTGAGCAATGGGCATCCGCGGAGCGTTGATCGCAGTACTAGTGCATGTGTGTACTGTGTACGGTACGCACCCATAATTTAATCGCTGATCATACTAAAGCCAGAGATTACATAATCAATTAGACTTGGCAGAAACTTTTTGATAAACAACATGTGGTGAGTTCTTCAAGCTGTACAGTGTTCTAGTGTGTTTGTCAATCCCCAAATGTTGCTATGCAGTAGCCTATTTGCTCTTCTTACGGCTTTCTAGTTACGTCCCCATACAGTATTCATTCACCAAACCAATTGTTCCGTTGGTGTCGTGGCATGTGCGGGAAGTAATTTAGCGCAGACTTGGCGCTGCCAGTTACGGGCACGACTAAACAATCTTAGATTATCACCACGAAGGGTACACGATGAGAGATAGTACAAAAAGGAACAAGGACAATAGGAACATTGCGTTAACAAGGCCAGTTGGCAACGCATAGCAACTTGAGGTCCGGCTACACAGCAAGAATGATACAATAATTATAGCAACAACTGGCGGTGAAGGGACTGAAGGGGCAAAAAGGATTATCGTACGAATGAGCACGTCAGAACGACGCCAAAATGAAGTGAACGGCACAAAAATTAGGGTATGTAGGGCCAATGGTATCTATGGTCAAAATGAGATGAGATATTGAGTGTGGCGAGTTTGAAGATTGGCATGTGGAGGAACGAGGCAGGACAAGATAGTGCGTGTGACTATCGTTTCTGCACGCAGGGAGTTCCGAGACGCGAATGCGTACAAGGAAATGTCCGGTTCTAACGTAGAACGACCGGAGTGTTTGGCAAACCCAAGTGAAGGGGTTGCAGCATAACGCCAAAATCAAGGTGAGTCGGGAAAGGGGAGGCCCTTGTGACGTTTCCTGCTACGTTCGTGGCGCCTACAGTCACTCTGATTGAAGAATGCCTGACTACAACCAGGAATTCCGCAGACGAATGGTCGAACACCAGTGTGAGACTGCATATGACCTATTGCATTTATCTCAGCGACACCGTGAAAGGAGGACTTCGTGAGATAGAACTCACGCTTCAAGCTAAATACAGCTGTAAAGGTTTGCCCACACTCCTCGCACCTATGGGTAGCTTCGTGGCGTCGACGGCGTTGGTTGGCATCAAGCATCGCTGGGCTTGCGACGGGACGAACCATGCTAGACTCTGAACGCGAGCGAATGTGCCTACTGCCGATAGCCGGGGGTTGAAGATAAAAGGTGGGATCACTTGGGGAATGGTGGTGTCGGAGAGAAGCTGAGCTCCCTCGACGCGAAAGACCTAGTTGGGGGATCATAGGAGATGCGCTACCCTCGGAAGAAGGGGTGGTAAGTTCAGACCATGGAGACGAAGGCGACTCATAACTGGGGCTGGGGGAGAGTGTGGCGTAGGATGAAGAGGGAGATGGCGTATATACAGGTATAAGGCGCATGTCGTCAGTTGTAGTCCGTAACATCGTCTGTGGTGGTGGGGAAGGTGGGGTCACCTGAAAGGTATCAGGAGACGGTGCAAACGATTCAGGGCCAGTTAGGAATTCCGGGTAGTACACGGCTTGCGATTGCGATTGCTGACTGTCAAAAAGTTGGTCGAGGAACAATTCATCAGGGCTCAGATCCTCTAATGGCGAGAAATGATGATTGTAGGATTCGGCTGGAAACCTGTTCAGCTTGAGATAAACAACCGACGTGCATCGACTTACATCCATCGTGAGAGAAGAGTGTAGAAGAAGACATAAGTGGGAGATCGTGGTTGTACATGGTATATGGAAAGGTGTCAGTGTCGAGCCTATGCGAGCGGACGTATGAGTCGAGAGTCAGCGATAGAAAGTATCGAAGCCAACGTACTGTGCGGGAGCGCGCCTCATTTGATCAGATACGGAAGGTGATTCTATATGAATGTGAGGGACCGATGTGGTCTGCATCCGACGAGAGGAAATGTTAGTAGAGGACATTGGAGTAGTGAATGGGTATTAGACTACGGAGCAAGATCACTGGAGATTATATAGGACCCAGTCATCTACAAATGGACCTATTTGGGACAGCGCCGAAAGGACTATTCGATCTCACCCAATTTCGGCAAAATCTTGGGAGACGCCCAAAGACGCCCACCTCCACAAGGTTCTGGCGAGATGTGGTTAAGATTTGACAGATCTGGCCTTCCGTCTAGGTAGCGAAATAATCAGCGCAGTCGTGCAATTCGGAAAATGCGAAAATTGAGTTCTATCATGCCATCACACTTGTAATTTGCTTGTAACCCACAAGTTATGTGGGCTAAATCACCACCGCGAGTGGGAGAAGCGATGGGACAAAAAGCGCCTTGAATCTCTGGATGGAATTTCTCTGGATAGCCTTGATACTCTCGAACATGTCATGGACAGGCCAACCAGCCAAGCGGCTGTGCTTTCTGAAGAGAAATTCAGAGTAGATGGTTGGGAGTTTGAGCGAGGAAAGGTAGCACAGCCACGATATTCAACCACAATTTCACACCAGCCGACTACACCGTGACTAGTCCACCTGCCACATTTCAAGATCATGAAAATCACCCTCAAGCAGCACCAATGGTAACGACGAACACTTTGTATAAGCACAATCCATCAAATTGTTCACCCCCGTGGTATTACTGGAACACACCGCTTTTCTTATCCTGGGGCATTGCCACACAGCATGGCCCATGCCACGCCCTTCTCTCCGATGATAATGGAAAAATCAATGAATATTTTGGTATGCTACTCACAGCCTCCAGATAAAGGCGCCAAATCAGACAGCCTCAGGCAGGCCCTACTCATGATTATTTACTTCAGGACAATTCTTTGGCATTGGGCCCGCCAAACGATGCCTAAAGTGGTCGCATATTGCCGCGACTTTAAAACGTGTAGGTGGCGCTGCACTCTCACATGTTCTTCAGGGCTGCCTGCACAGGCAAGCATAGCGTCTATTTCTGTTTCACGATTCAAATTCCCTCCACGTCACACTTGCCAACGGACTCATGCAACTACATAATATGTTATCGCAAATGGTCAAGCGAGATAAATGTGGCGGGACAAGATGTCACAGCTTACTATTTCCCTGAAATCGGGGTTATGCTTCCATCGCAATGGCCTTAGAAGGGGGAGATCGTCTTATTGTGGAACAAGAACTATTACGTTTGGCTTGACCTTGCCACAGCGGCTTTCCCCGCAACGGAATCTCATAGCTGACCGAGGCTTTCCTCGAGGTGTACCGTTCGGCGGATAATTCCATCACGCAGATCCCCATTTCGCTTGCAGTTAGACCATCCTCGCTGAAATAACACGCACGTACCATCCGTCTCCAAGCTGTTCGAAATGTTGTTTTGACATGCCGAGGAACATTGCGCAATCTGACATCCATCCACCCGCATCCCGCTTATTGGTTTGCAAGTATTGAACGAAGCTTAACTCACTTGTCGACTACTTAGTCTTCATGCAGATGACTGGTTACGCCAGTTCTTTTGGTCCGTTTCTGGTCACCAGCCCAGGCGATTACCGACATTCGCAGATTCGGCGGCCTGACGCTTCGCCCACAATTGGTACGGCCATGAGAAGGAATCTCTCATTTCCGAAGCACTCCGAAGTGGCATAATGTGGAGATTGGTCAAATATAGATTCGGGACTTCACATGGCACAAGTTGTGGGCCATTGGCATAGACTTTGCAGTGCTTCGGTGATACACGTAAGTGGCCAATTGGCGTGAGGATATAGTTTGATCATCGTGGTCTGTTTGTGGAATTTCGAAGTCATTAACATGGCCAAGGTACCGCACCAAGGGACGCGAGAAGAGGCACATGCCAGGCCCAGTCTGCTTTTGCAAAAGAGTGGCGAATGAGCTCATCTCATTTAGTGATCGGGGACGATTGAAATAACGAGTCTATGTACACGGTTCTATATAGGGGTTCATTATATTTGCATAATGTCTTTGCATTTTCGAAAGTGCCAGCTAGCTAATGGAGCAAAAAAAGGGTCTTATCCTAATGGTAGCAGTCACGAATTTCTGCAGAAATAGATAATCGTCGGAGCGCTCATCATGTTCGAGGGTTATCAGTCGTTAGAAGATCCTGATGCGATTCTAGCGTGTGTAAATGACCAGATTAAGGCGAGTTGGCCAGGTCGGAGATCAAGCTAGTTACCGATTGGTACAAACGAAATGTGAACAACCCTCAATCTTCCTCGTCACTCCCGTACTCCGCCACTCCCAGCCCTGAAGTCAATGGTTTCGGAGGTATTGCCTTTGAATTTATAACACCTAAGGAGGCGCCATTCCGCTTCCTTATTTCGGCAAAGTACTTGAGACCTTCCATTGTATCGGCGGACAGCAGACCAAGAGGCTGAGGCGGTGGCTCTGACGTCGCTTCTTGTGGCGGTGGCAGCTCAATTCGCCGCCGTTTTGGCTCTGGGTCCCCAGTCTCGCCAAATTCTGGGGTTTCTACCACTTCTCCTTCGTCATCCAGCAAATCCCCATCCTCTAATGCGCGGACAGCCCGCATAGCATCAACAATACGAGGGTCCATCCGCGCTTTTATAGCTTCCTGCCCGATCTCCTCCAGTCGCCGCTTTTCTGCCACCTTTTGTACCGGATTGGGATCCTCAGTGGCCCATCGAACGTTCAAGATTTCATCGTTGTCGAGGGATTGACATGCCATAGCCTCTTTCGCAAACTGTGCGCCGAATTCTGAAACATAAGTCACAAACGCGACGCTACGATACTGTAGCACGCGGACTGTAGGAGAAGGGGCGTATATTAGATGTCATTTCTTGAGAAGCTTCCAATAACATACTGCGTTCAATTTCACCCCACTCTTTGAAGTGTCTCGTGACAATTTCTTCTGTCTCGGGACCTGGGCCAGTCTCCTTGATTCGACCGACGTATAACGTTCGATTTTGTCGGTTGAAACTACCAACACCACCCATGTCATCTCTGTAATCCGAGAACTTGTCTCGAGCGAAACAATCTTTACTTGAATCAGGTAATGCGTTATCAGGGTCGGGAAGGGTGTGAAGGTAGTCGCACTCCCATCCATACGGGCAGCACCCACGGGCATAGAATAGACAGCAATAACGAATACCAGTCGTATTCGCCCGTGTCAGGCCTGAGTCCTTCTTGATGTTGCACCGAGTTTGCGATTTTACTTTGCTATAGCAGAGTCAGACACTGAACTGAGACATAAACACACATTAAACTCACTTGGAATAGTTATCTTCTCGGTCACCTCCGGCCCACTTGTTGTACCAGATATCTGCAATCGCGCTCGTCAAGAATCCTCGGTGACAAACATCATTGACACTTACTATATTCCTTCCCCGTCTGAGGCGTCTCCTTCCTTTCCACATCTCCCGCTTTCACTTGCTTCCGCGCAGGCTTGAGCTTTTTTACTGGCTTTGGTTTTACCACCACCGTTGTTGTTTCGTCGGTGCTCATAATGAACGCTAAGAACCTGACTAAGCATGTGATTGGTCGAAAGGCTTCATTCGCTTACTAAGCTGTCGTGATTTTTGACCACGAACGTATTTGTCGCGGCCAGTCCGATTAATGTCAGTCAGCCTCCAGGAGGGCCGCAAAGCGCTATGCGCTGAGCCTTGGTATGTTGTACTTACAACTCAGCCATGCATATGCGCGTCGCAGCCATCGCCGTCGTTACCCCACTGGTCCTGCTTCCAATCCTGACGTGCCTTCATATGAAGACGACACGCGTTTGCGAATTTCTATAACTTCTGAACTCTAAAAAGGCTACACCGCGGCGGTATGTGTCGATAGTGGATCCATGGATTCCAGAATCAAATCAATGTTTCTATGTACCGCCCTCAGCACTGCTATAAGGAGAAATTACCCGAATCTTTGCGTCAATCGAATTACTAGTACTTGGAGTTGATTTGAATTCCGTGGGTCCAATATTTCTCCGTAATAGGTGTTCTCGAATAATAATCTATGGTAATAGAGGCAGTGCGGATGGTAGTTGGTACCATGGCAGTGATGAGATATGTGCGTTCTGAATGCGGTGGCCCTTCCATCGCAATATGCGAAGGTGACATTAATATCCTTTGATGTCCTTCAGGCGTTGTCTGAGCGCTTCGAGTCTTTGTGCATGAGTCATCCGGTCTGACAAAGGATCAGCCGGACCAGCCCCTGATCAAGTTGCTCAAGCACACATCACGGTCAGCCGAGGAGCTTCAGTTCTAAGAAGAGGGCCGCAGTTCGAACTTCCAGAGCTAAAAATTTGTTGTTCAAGGTTTGCTATAGATGGCTCGCTCGCGCATCCTATTGTGATGTCCCGACATGACCGCAGATCTTCAGCGCTATCAGCACCCAACAACAATTGCATACGAGCATGTGCACGGAAACCTACTTTACGTGCTGGAATTCAAGCGAAAGTCCGCGGGGATCTGATGATTTGTGGATCCATCTGCACTGTCCAGGTCGTAATGTTGTTGAGGAAACGGCTGTTTAATACATAATTATTGCGCCGTAAGTGATCTAACTAAGACTTTATCGCAAAGTACGTTCCACTTATCTTGGTCTGCTGCTTGTCCTTGGCAAAAGGAGAAATCAACGATGCCGCTGGGAGATATGGTTGCTACTTACATGTCGTACACAATATGCTATTGTACATATTCGTGAAGCTTCAGTATGGGTCCTGGACTCTAGAAAACTTCGATCCGGCTATATCTGTTTAAATTTATCCTTCAACGCCATACCTTAGTGGGACTTACTATTTCGTACTAATATTCGATGGAGAGAATGTGACGTACCACGGACACCCACATTTTGGAATAATTCAACGGTTAGATCAAAAGATTCAGGATCTAGACAAACACATAACAGATACTGAGATAAGACGTTTAAACTTCCGCAGTTAGCATTGAGGTTGAAATGGCATTTTGATCCGTTCAGAATGAGATCTAGACGCATCACGGGGTGAGATCGCCCGAGCTCCAACTCTATTCATCGTTGCAACGGGGATCGCAGTGCAAACTTTAGGAGCACAGCGCAGAGATTTCTTTCACATGAGGCATAGCGTACCCGCAGGGGTCAGAGCGAGGCGGCCAGGCAGGGGGGGCAGGGGTCTTAGAGGTCCGAAGTCTTGGAGCTCATCCATGCACAGCGCACTGGTTGTAGATAGCCAGTATTGACATTGAGCGGCGGCCTCCCTGTCTCTTCAGAGGGCTAAGCTGGTAGGTCCGCCGTAAAAGGTTGTTATGCCTGTCTCTACCGTGTGATAGTACTCAGGCCGGTATTCACAATACCTAGCAGATCTGGATCAGTAATGCATGGTCCTTGCTGACCGCGCAACTTGAAGCCTAGCTTGGGTCAAGCGCGCACCGTGCACGCACACTGGATAGGATCCAATCGAAGAACTGGCAATCTGCGAGCCTGAGAATCTTGCAATGGACCAATATCATGTCATATTATATCATTGGTTGCCTGTGAATACTCTCATGAGATGAAACAACTTGAGAGCGTCGATAATGTGGTTTCGACGGAGGGAGTGCATGATCCGAGTCGAGTTGAAAAAAGTCTGGGGCAAAGCATGATACATGATGGCTGTGCCACATCCCCTTCCGGGACAAAGACATGTTCCATAGCAGCGATTCCACCACAGAATAGTCCCAACAATACATCGAAAGAGCGATACACAACAGAAATGGATACATCATAAATTCACTAGCGTGGTTGGTATCAAGTTCGTGAGTGTGTACGTATACAAACTTCGGAAACGGAATATAGAAATGCAACTAGTACGGTACATGAGATGAGCAGTCAGACACGAGAAAGCACGATGTGAGTAAGTGAGCATGAAAAGGCGATAACGAGGAAGGGATAGTGAGACAACAATATGATCAGTAGGACACCGAAACAGAGTAGTAGATCAAACCGCTTGAGCACAAGAGTACATATGGCCAACTCCGCAGAAAAGTATTTGTAACACGTCCAAAAATCGTGAAAAGACATACGTGTGCATTGAAACACGTGAAGGGAGGCACAAACGGGGCCCTAAGCCCACTGTCCACTCCCCCACCAACGTTTTTCTGAACCCCGCACAGCCCACTCAGCAACACCGGTCGTTGTCCCTACATACAGGAAACCTCCTGTCGGGTCGAAGCACGTCCCTGCGATATCCACATCTTCGTGTTCTGTCACCGTTCCTGCACGTTCGACTTCTCCTTCCTCTCCACGCGTTCGCCGCAGAGTGCGCAGGTAGGGGTGGAATGAGGGTGTCATGGGGCGGTACGGGCTTGCAGGACGGTACGGTGGACTCGCGGGACGGTAAGTTTGGGAAGAGAGAGGCGATGGACTGATGGGCCGATATGGGCTTGAGGGGCGGTACGAGTTCATTGGTGGCGGCGAGCCCCCACGTGACAAGCAGTCCACCTCGAGCTCATCGAGGTCCATCGTATCGCCCTCATCACTGCCACCTGTCCGATCTGACATCCTAGAGGGCGGTGCGCTCATCCATGACGTCGTCCTGGGCGGTGCACCGCGTGGAGGTATCACAACAATGCTGTCATCACGGCGTGCCACACGTGCGCTCAGTCGGCTTCCTGAATGCCTAACTGAGGGAGGGGAGGGTGTATGAGCAGGAGTTTTGCTGCAAGAGATATTGGGCACGCGGATGATTTCTTCAGTTTCAAATGTTCGAGCGTCGAGAATGTGCAGAAGATTGGTGTGCTATAAATTATCATGATCAGCTTGAGTATAAAATGACGACACTCCAAACTCGTGCACACCTCAGTATACGTCATTACCTCGTGTCCTGCCCGCCCGCCAACTCCGCCACACCCAAACTTGACGCTCCGTGCGCCCCATCCTGGCGCACGTGAGGCTCTGCGCGCCCAGTCCCATGGGTCATCATTCATCCACCCACTGTCACCACCGCCCCTCTCACGGCTCGTATGCAGCACCTTTAGCGGCTTTGTGCTCCGCACGTCCCAGATTGCGATAACTCCTTCTTGACAAGCAACAGCGAACTTAAGTCCGTCAGCGCTCCATGCGGTACTAAAGGATGCTACAAGAGAGTTGGGATGGATGGAGATGGCGGGCGGGATCTGTAATGTTGTGACGCGATTGAAGGTAAGCTGAGCGCTGCCTGAAAGGGAGTGAAGGTAGATCCGAGGAGAGTCTCCGACTGAGAGTAAGGTGCGGCCGTCAGGCGATATCGAGGCTGTATATATCCGCAGGGTTGAGCCAATTCCTCACACGGGAGATGATAACGTACAGTGATTCACAGGCTCTTCGAGTGCGAGGGTCCCACAGCAATTGAAGTCCTGCGCACAACGGACTCGGAGAGGTACATCGTAGAGGCGAACTGTCCAGTCATTATTACTGACGACAAGCCGTGGATCGTGAGAACCATTGAATGCGCGTGCAAGGAGGACGGAATTGTTGATGCTTCCGGTGAGCCTGCGGGAGAACTGCCAGAGCGCACGGGTACGCGATGGGCTGTGAAGTGAGAGATGAATCTCGGTTTCTTGGCCACCTGCTGCGAGGAGTGTGTGCGGGGAATCAAAAAGGGTTAGCGAAGAAAGTGTGTTTGGGACAAATGTGAGATCGGCTATGGGCCTTGGTGCCTAGGAGCCATGATTGAGAACCGTCCCGCGAACCTTACATCACATAAAGGCAAGGATAACGCACCAAGTCTGGAACATGAAGGTCATGCTCAATAATCGATTTCTTATGAACGTAATTGACAATGCCAGCCTCGTGTGGACATATGATTAAATCTCGAAGTTGCCTGCGGGAAGTTTAGTGGCGAGCAACTACGAATGATAAAAGCATACACATGACCGATGGTAATGTCTGCTGGTGCGATGACACTTGGAGTCGTCGACGCCAGCAACGACGAGGTGCGAGCCATGACTAGGAGTGCTAGTCTTTATAATGGCAACTCGAAGATCCTGCGTGTGACGAACTCATCAGCTTACTGGTACCCCAAACTCGGCCCGGATCTCTATGCCACGTGACCCAAGGTTCAGTCAATTGGCAAGTCAACTCAGGCCTCCGACTCCATGCCACCCATGACCAAAGAACGAAGAAAATATCACATCTCCGTTAATGCGAACAAGTAAATTACTTGGGCACTGTTCAGTGAGTCCTCCTCACTGACTATACTGACAGAGAAATAGACTTTATGTCGTCTGATCGTCATGATAGCATCGCTGGGGAGGGCCTTGGGACAAACTTGAAGGTCATGGGGAATGCCAAGGCCTCGGAACACAAGTGTGAAAGAAAGCTGCTTCGGAAACGAACAAGTTTTTATGAACGTAAATTTCCCTTTTTCGCACATATGAGCACCTTCAAAACTTATAATCAAACACACTTGATCTCTTTGCATTGTAACAGGAAACAGTGCGAGGTGCTCTCACAAGGTTCCAATTACTCTATCAGTTCTGGTCATCAGCCACGTCCTACAGTTTTTCGGTCTGTTAAACTCTTCCACTATCACATGGTTTCTCAGCTCACGGCGGACATCAATCTGAGTCATGTCTTTGCTATAAGATAAGTTATTCGGTCGCTGAAATCGGTCGCTCAGAATCTGATGTGTATGTTTCTCCAGGCGCAGAGTATCTCATAATACTGCGAATTAACCACCAATACCGTTCTCGATATTCCAACACTCGTTCGTTCCCTACCACCGCATGCACGAGCGGTTGTTGGTAGGAAGTAAGAGTGTTGTTGCTATTCCAACCGGGAGGCTTATAATGGTATTTTTTACTCCCGCCAGCCCAACAGTGCTCTCCTTTTCAGAACATCCCCGTGTCTTCCTCCGATGCAGGAATATCTCGATTCGCACTACATATACTAGTTAGAAATCCAAGATATCGGTTCCTCCCTGGCTGCTTCGCTTCTTTGCACCTTGGAGTATTTCATCCCATAGACTCTGTTGCTGTGTCTGTTGGAGTAAAGCCCGTGCATAACAGTCCCCAGTCACCCCTGATGCGCTTTGATTTAGTCCTGAGCGCTAGCTCTTCAATGCTGCTTAGAGTTGTTGACAAATCTTGCATTTGCGAAGGGACTAATTCAAGTGTGAACAGAAGTAACGCATATGTCTGTTTGGATAATGTAGATAGGCACTGGCAGTGTCATCCCGGGGAGCACCCAGTTCAGGCCTGTGCGAATAAACTCGCTGATCCCATGGAACAACGAAGGAATCTGAAATTCAGCCAGAAGGTCCGTTCCTTTGAGCTGTGTATAGCCAAAGGCTATGCGCAGCCTATGGCCTCGACCTGCACAGTTTGCTGCATCATAAGGTCCTAAAGGTGTGGATATTAAGGTTCGGTTGGTGGACGGACAAACTGTTCGGACCGTATCTAAGAGGAACCATTTGACCTGAAAGCGCTGACTTGTGGCTTCCCCTGTCCAGTCTTAGATCAGGAAATCAAACCTTCTGGAACAACTGTCACGCAGGCGAGCACCGACACGGCGTAGATATGATATACACGTGGATACGGACAATCTGCCGCCGAATCATGCACAGCAGTTGACTACCAACTTGGGGATGGTGATGACCAGCGGCGAGGTTCAGGGGCAAAACGAGAACGAAACTTAAAACTGAGGCCTGAGAAGGCACAGCTAGGTTCTGGCGTTTCAATTACCTTGGTTATTGAAATAAGTAGCATGCATACACTGATGCTACATAGACAATGGTCCGCGCTATATACATATAAAGCAAAATGAAAATAAAAACATCGAAATTGAACACAATTACTTAGGAACGATTTACTGTCGGAGCTTCTCTGATGTAGCCCTCCTGATTCTCATTTGAAATATCTTCAAGTGATCTCTGTCTCGTCTCGGGAATGAGAAGTGTGGAGAATACACCAGTCAACATAAATAGAGCGAAGATCTCCATACTAGGAGATCAAATTCAGCTTCTAAACAACGGATCCGAGAAAGTTTGTGGTGCTTACATGTGTTTCACGAATTGGTTCGTGCCGCCGATGTTGATCAGTTGAGTAAAGCCGACCTGGGAAATGATAGCTCCGAGCTTGCCAGTAGCGGCAGAGATACCGAAGCCTGTTGAACGGTAACGGGTGGGGAAAGCCTCTCCAGGGATGACGAAAGTGGTGGTATTTGGGCCAAAGTTTTGGAAGAAGTTGGTGAGGCAGTACAGGAAGACAAACGCGTTCTTGCCTGTGGTGGAGGCGTCCAACACATCATAAGCGAAGCCTGTACAGTGATTGTCAATCTCGTATATGTAATCATGGCAGTGAAATGTACAGACCCATAATAATGAAAAGGATGGTGAGCATAGTGAAGCCCATCAGTTGGATAGGCTTGCGGCCCCAGGAGTCGATGAAAAGGAAAGATACCCAATATCCTGGAATCAAGCCCGCCACAGAGAGGATAAGGTTGCCAACACAAATGTTGTACAGATTCTCGTAAACATAAAGTGATGAGGTTTTGTTACCGGTGGGACTGCCAAAGTTGATTGCGGTTAAGATGATCGAGCTGTTTAAGCCAAGGCCGTAGAAAGCAATCTGGACTCGAACGTCAACTGCCGACCTCAAAATAGCTAAATTTGGACTCACATCAAGAGCGAACCAGGAGTAGGCAGTGCCGATCAGGACTTTCATGTTCTTCCACTGGCTGAAGTATGTAACAAAGTCTGCGCGGGTTGCCTCCGGGGCTGCGACACGCTGCACTAGAGCATTATCGTCCGTGGTGTGATGCCCGGATGTCAACACGTTGGTAATATCTGCAGTAGCCTGTGCGATATTGCGCTCGATATCCATGGTGAACCGAGGAGTTTCAGGGATAGTGAGACGGAAGTAAAGTGCAACAACACCGGGGACACATCCAAGGCCAATCAAGAGACGCCAGGTATAATCGACAGGGACGGCACAAGGGAAAGGGGCACTGAGGATCTCACTCTTGTATGCTTGGACAACGATAATACCAATGATAGCAGAAGCTGCGCTCAGGATGCATTAATAAAATCATTTCAAGGGAAAAAAATCAACTGACTGAATTGACCCCATCCTTGTGCAGCGAACACAGCAGTCATGAGACGACCACGTGAACGTGTAGCAGCGAATTCTGAGGAAATGATGGCACTCAGAGGGTAATCACCACCAATACCAACGCCCATCTATAGACAAAGAGTTGAGGCACAGACGTTCAAGAAGTTCGTTAAACCTACAATAAAGCGCCAGACAATAATTACGCCGAGAACGCTCACTGCTGGGGCCTGGCCTGCGAGCGCCTGACCGAAAGTCGCAATAATCATGACCATGAGCTCAACGCCGTCTATCATATATTGGTTAATGATGATGTTTTACTTGGACATGGAATAAACACCAACACATCCTCTTACGGCCCACGAGATCTGCGAGCCACCCGAAAAGAAGTTGACCAACCAAGTTGCCAACAGGAGTTGCTACCTTGACACCCAATGATTGGTTGGTGCTGAGCTGATTATCTTCGGATAATTTAACACAACACAATCGGAGAAAGGGGGAGGCATGCTCACTTGTATGACCGTAGACGTAGCCCAACATCGTGGCAGCGATGTTGATGGCAAATATATCGTAGCTGGTAGCATGTGAGCGGAGGCGACTACAACACAATATAGAACTTACGAGTCGGTAAAGAAACCTACACCGGCGACCAGACAAACCTTAACATGGAACCACCTAGTGATAAAATGGATTCATACGAAATTCAAGTTACGATTGTATGAAACTTACGAGAAGGGTGCATTGTCGATTTCTTGCAGAGCAGCGCGGCGGCGCTCGTCAAGCGTCACAGTAGTCTGCCCCTTTTCATGGTACGATTCATGGCTGGATTGTTGGTCAGGAATTGCAGCCATCGCGAGTCACGGAGGATAAGATTCCTGAAATTGCGGGGAAAGCCTGCAGCTGGTGCCCGCCCACCTACATTGACATTTATATCGCGTGGATGATGCTCACTGGACTCTCAGGCCAAGGGGAGTCATCGTACCCGCCCCGCCTTTGTAACGTTTATGTGGATCTCGCTATTTTCATGAGGACACGTTCGTACGCCTGTAACCAATAACTGCTCTCCGAACTATCACGGTCGTGACTTGATATGAGCCTTTTTTTAACGCCGTGCGAGAACCTGCGGGCCCCTGGGTATTAATGATACTGGAAACATCGAGTTGGTGTTGGTCTATGTGAGGTAGGATGTCAGTCAAACGTTTGAATGCTATTTGTCAGAGCAGTGCTCGGTCCGCTCGGATCAGCAAGTTACTGCTGCAATCATTGTAATACATACCGTGACATTGTGTACCTACTGAGCAGCACCAGGCAAAGCCCTGCTGCTCTTAGATAATCAGGTACACGTTGCACCAGTACTAGTGCACAGCGACTCTGAAGCGAGGTAGTACGAGCCTTGTAGTGTTACAGTGAGGAGTTCGTGAAGCGGTTGTGCAGCACGCGGTTCTCTTCCGAGTCTCCGCCTACCACACAACGCCCAGGTACACTTTCTCCCACACACTCCGATGAGCTCCGATGGCTCAGATCCTTGTGTTTATCTGCATGCAATGAAGGCGGTGAAGCCAGTCTTGCGTAAAGAGTAAATATTGTGAACTCCCGTCGGGTTTTTCACCAGAGAACCTGGTAAGGGGAGGAATCCGAGTCATCTACCAGTCACCCTTTGATAGGGCCCAGTGGTGAGCAAAAGTACCGTTTTGTTAACACCTGCTACCGTGCCGCGGCACATGTGGATTCCCACCTTTTCGTGGACGCAGATGCCCGCCTGTCCCCGGATGCCTGCATTACTGCAAATGCGGCTTGCACTGACACGGAATCCTGCACTGATGCAGACACCTGTATTAATATAGATGCCCGTACTTATGCTCACGCGGACGTCGCCTTCTAACTACTTTGTTACTATCTCCTCATCTAGCCTCACCTCGATGCGTCACTTTGCGCAGGAAGAAAGGGTAACAAGTGAGAAGAGCGGGAAAGAGAAGCGAGGATAGGTTGATTTTGATTGGAGAAGCTTTATATACTTTATGTTGAGCAGGAATGCTGGTGCCACACAGCAGAAGCATACATCCCAATGAGATAGTATAAGCTTGGCGTTTTCCCGGACTGGTGGCACACATTGATGAGCGTAACACGGATGGACCAGACGGATGGACCGGACGGACGGACGGACGGACTTGCCGGACTTTCGAGATCTTGAACCGAAACCGACTCGGGAATTCGGAATTGCAGTATTACTCTTGACTACGCAGACGACAGTGTGAAGGCCCATTTTGTTCGTCCATGTGGACGAGAACGCTTCTCACTTCACGGTTCGTCTGTCGTTCAGCAACCCTTCGAGCATTCTCCGATGCTGCTACTTCCCCACGCCTTATCTCACGTCCAAATCACGGATTGAATGGAAGGCCTATGAAGAGTTTATATGCACGCCCTTCCTCTTTGAAGGTGGTGCCTTTCATCTCAACTTTTACATCTTCTTCCATTCTCCACGCGAATGACGCGCCTGCAGCCACTAGCGCTCCGAAGTCGGTTGATTCCGACAATGTAACTGTGAAAGAACAGAGAAGAAAAGATTGGATCATCGTGAAACGACTAATGAGTCATGTCTGGCCGAGAGATGACTGGGGAACACGCGGTCGTGTTGTCCTTGGATTTGGACTTTTGATTGCTGGCAAGGTGTGGTGTGCTGCACAAGAAACCAGAGGGTAACTGAATCCAAATATGAATCCATCAGGTGTTAAATGTTCAGGTGCCCCAGCTGTTCAAGTCCGTGATTGACGCGTTAAACCTAGACGTAATGGCCGATTCGACGGTATGGGTCGTCGCAGGTTCTCTCATCCTCGGATGTGAGTCCATGGCTGTATGAGTTTATCACTTCTTATCACAAATTACCAGATGGGGCTGCTCGGACGGGAGCTACGCTATTTGGAGAACTACTGAATGTTGTCTTTGCCAATATTGGTCAACAGGCGGTTCGCAGAGTTGCTAGGGAGACCTTTGAACATCTCTTGAACCTGGATCTCAAGTTCCATCTCGCACGACAAACTGGTGGACTTACACGTGCAATTGACCGCGGTACCAAGTTTGTCACACATTTCGACAGCATAATACAGCTTTTGAATGTCACATCTCAGGGGTATCACATTCATGCTCCAGGCCATCATTTTTCGCATCTTTCCGACTGCCCTGGAGATATCTATGGTTTGCGGAATACTCGTGAGCAAAGAGCCGATTCAGTTTTCTTTCTTACCCACCGCTAAAATAGACTTGGAAATTTGGTTGGGACTTCGCCGCAATCACTGTCACCGCTTTGGCTGCATACACTTGGTTCACCGTTCGTACAACTTCATGGAGGTCAGTATTATATATCTTACCCGGCACATTTACTCAATTGCTCTAGAACTCAATTTCGCCGCGATGCAAATAAAGCCGACAATAAAGCTGCGACTGTAGCAATTGACTCGCTCATCAATTACGAGGCAGTTAAGGTATCTATTTATTGTATGTTTCCATCCTATTTGCATAAACTCTGTTGCAGCATTTCAACAACGAGAAATTTGAGATTGCACAGTACGATAAACATCTCAAACAATATAAAAAATCTTCTGTGAAGATCACCACATCTTTGGCCTATCTGAATTCCGGCCAGAATGTAATTTTCTCTACGGCGTTGACAGCTACGATGTTCCTTGCTGCTCAAGGGGTCATGAAAGGTATGTTTGGCCGAACTTCCATAATGTATCTTTAGTCTTAGACGAGCTTTGATCAGGGACCATGACTGTTGGTGACCTCGTCATGGCAAACCAACTAATTTTCCAGCTGTCACTTCCCTTGAACTTTCTGGGTAGTATTTATCGCGAGCTGCGTCAAAATCTCTTGGACATGGAAGTATTGTTCAATCTTCAAACTGAAAATGCACCCGCCAAGGTATGCTTTAGGGCTCCTTTCATCACAAGTCTTCGCCGACATGATTTCCTTGGAAAGGATAAAGAGAACGCAAAACCGTTGGCATTGAAAGGTGGTTCTATTCGTTTTGAGAACGTGAACTTCGGCTATCATCCAGATCGGCCCATCTTTCGCAACTTGTCCTTCACGGTTCCTGCAGGCAAAAAAGTGGCTATAGTTGGTCCATCCGGATGCGGGAAGTCCACGGTCTTCCGTCTCCTGTACCGTTTCTACGATCCATCTTCCGGTCGTATTTTCATAGATGACCAGGACATTCACGACATTCAGCTGCAAAGTCTCCGGGAATTTATTGGTGTAGTTCCGCAGGATACGCCGCTGTTCCATTCTGATATCATGCACAATGTGCGGTATGGCCGGCTTGATGCCACAGACGATGAGGTAAAAGCGGCTGCAATGAAAGCAAGCGTTCATAACACGGTTGTGGGTCTCCCCGAAGGCTACAAGACTACGGTCGGCGAGAGAGGTTTGATGATTTCTGGAGGGGAAAAGCAGCGGCTGGCGATTGCACGTGTATTGCTCAAAGATCCTCCAATCCTTTTCTTTGATGAAGCTGTGAGCGGCCATGTGCCTGATTTGCATATAGGATAATTCTTGACCATGATTTTCAGACGTCGGCCCTAGATGCTCACACGGAAACTGAGCTTATGCGCAGCATCAACAGCACGTTGCTGGACAAGGCACGGACAAGCATATTTATCGCCCATAGACTCCGTACCGTGGTTGAAGCAGGTGAAGCTCAGCTGCACTCTATTTTTGCTCAGACATACTGATGGCTTAATCATAGATTTAATTATCGTGCTTAAGGATGGCCAGGTTGCGGAACAGGGCACTCATGAGGAATTATTACGCCTAGGTGGTCTGTACCATAATATGTGGGTCCAGCAGGCCTCTGATAATTCATTGGAGAGCTTGGCTGAGGCTTGAGCCCCTTGCCAATGCTATAAATTATTGTAGCTGAGTTCCCGACAGTATGATACACTGTAATTCACAGATGGACATTAGTTTTGATTATTTCACGAACAGATTAATCCATGATGTTGAAGGATCCGTAACGTGCATAGCATGAACCTCATCAGCAGGTTTAATGGTGCTACAGAGCGCTTGGAAGCACTTGGAAGCACTCTGTAGCACTCCGTAATGAATTACGTTTCCCTGATGCTCTTTTCTTTGACCATATTATCTTCTCGGTTTTATCGCATCCGACGTCACAGGCAGTCACCTTTGTAGGGCGATTGGTTGCAACTTGCCAGTTGCCCCTGAGGACGCGGAAGCTATTCACAGCCATTAGCCGTGGCCATGAACACCTCAGGAAGGAACTTCGGATCTAGACACGCTCTTGTCCAAAAGAATGTAAACGTGCGTGACGCCGTGGTAACTCCCTATCTAACATTCTAACATATGTGAGGACGGTGCGTTTGATCCCGCGGAACCTATTCGCGTGACTCTCTTGTTCGTGCTCCACCTTTGCTCCACTGTCTTCGATCGCCGCGCGCTTCCACTGATCGCTCTTTATTCTTGCACTTATATTCATCTGTCTTTTCATAATGAAGTTCGCCCTCATGCTATCGCATGCCTAACGAAATGTCATCAAATAATTCAAAGCACTTACTGTCGCAAGATTTCACCAAGGATGCATTCGCCTTAAGTCCGGTCGTATCCTATGAGGATCGTGCAGGGCATCGGTCATAATATTCACAATTTCTTTGAACAATATATAGGAAAGAAATAACAAAGATATCGTGCAGGCATGATTTAAACAACAGAGATCTAGGTAGGACAGCGGGGGAATGAAAGCAATCTGGGTCACATAAAATGCAATAATGCAGCGAGCGAGGCTCAAACTAGACACCTATGTGGACAAATACGATCTGCTGTTCCAGTGGAACATTATTGCGCCGCAATTTTTTCACAGCCTTGTGCAGCGCCATCGCAGCACGCGTGCAGTCCAATCTCCCAGAACCATCAACCAGGTTGCCGTAAAACGCAGACACAACCTCCTGTGCAACCTTGTCGTCGACGGACCACATAGAACCAATCACACTGCGAAATCCGGAGAATTGCATAGCTGCAGCGAGATGGATCGACTCGTCAGGACTCTTCTCATCGCCTACGGTAGTGTGGCAAGCTGATAAGAATGCAAACTCCGGGTTTTGCCAGTCGGATCGGATGATGTCCTTGATCATCAACGGCCCATCACGCATCGCAAAGGAAGATTCAAATGGTTGTTGTCGATTCAGCATTCCGTGACAGGCCAGGTGAAGCCACTGGTTATGGTTTAGTACATCGACTGCAGCTTTGACTATTGCGTCGCTGTCCTCGAGCGACGTAAAGGATGACACAACGGGTGCGAGATGCTGAGCGACAACAGCTAGCTCGGGAGCGACATATTGAAGTGGCTTCCCTCCGCCTGGGTTTCCTTGACCAATGGCAACAAAACACTGCGGGGACGCATCTCGAACAACCTGCTGTCTCGCACGAACAAGTGTCGCCAAAGTGGGGGTGTACGAGGAGATATAGATGTAAGACAAACTGTCTTTCTTCTTCTCGTAGGGTCCTGCTGCATGTAGAGGAAGTAGTGTGAATTCAGCAGTGGGACACCACCATATGCGCGAGCCAGGGTGGACATTTGATGCCCCAAGGGCTTGCACTACGGGTTCAACGATGCGATGCCAAAGTTTCCGAAGGACCCTGACAAGCTTGTGTTGGGTATCAAAAGAACCGAATTCTTTTGAAAGGGACTGAAACTCGGTGGACAAATCAGAAACTTCGGTCTTTGTGATATCAACTGGAACGTGAACAGGATCTCGGTCACCTAGGACAATCAAAGCATCGCAGCTGTACTGACTAGCATTGACAATGATGACAGGACCTTCTTCAGCTGCTTCCTGTAGGTCGGAGAAAAGGGGAGGCAGAAGAAACCGAGAAAAGTCAGGAAGCATGCGGATGCGTAAAACCACATCATCCCATTGCATGGTCAGTTGGCGGATTTGCGGTGACTGGTCTTCAGTAGACTGATCGAACGCGTTGCGAAGGCGAAAGCTAAGCTCCTTGAATTCGTCCGCCAAGGCTGCGCCGGGTTGACGAGCCACAGAAAGCTCATCAAGAGTTGTGCGGAAGTGTGCCAATTGGGTCCAAAATACTGCACGGCCTTGCTCCACTAGTTCCACAGCAGTTGTCAGCGCGCTGTTACGAATGCTACACGAGAAAGCATCCACAGCAAGCGAAGCCGCGGCCATGCTCACGACATCGAAATGACGTGACAAAGACGACAAAAGAGCGACATGCTGATCCAGGAATTTCAATGCAGTTTGATATGCAACCAATGCAGATCCATGGTTTGACTCCTCGGCAGAGGTGGCCCATGACTTGGCCGCAGTGAGATCCATAAGAGAAACTGCACGAGATATGTGGGAGAGTTGTAAGAACAGGATAAATGTTTCATCAAAGTCAGATGGGACACCACGCTGCGTGAATCTGTCTCGAAGGCTGATGGCGAGATTGTTGAGAGACGAAGATCGATCAGAATGGCCGAGGGGACGAAGGAGTAGTGCAGTCCGATGGAGCTCAATGGACTCATCAAGGTCAGATGGCATGCCCCGCTGCTTGAATCTCTCTCCAAGGCTGACAGCGAGATTGCTGAGAGACAGTGGACGATCAGAATGACCGGGGGGACGAAGGAGCAGCGCAGCCTGATGGAGCTCGATGGATTCATCAAGGTCAGACAGCACACCCTGCTTCTTGAATCTGTCTCCAAGGCTGACAGCAAGATTGTCGAGAGACAACGCTCGATCAGAATGACCGGGGGGACGAAGGAGTAGTGCAGCTCAATGGAGCTCAATAGACTCATCAAGGTCAGATAGAATGCCCCGCTGCGTGAATCTGTATCGGAGGCTGACAGCAAGATTGTGGAGAGACTGTGATCGATTGAAATGACCGGGGGGACGGGGTAGTAGTGCAGCCCGATGGAGCTTGATGGACTCATCAAGGTCAGATGGCACGCCCCGCTGCTTGAATCTGTCTCCAAGGCTGACAGCGAGATTGCTGAGAAATTGTGATTGATCAGAATGATCAGGGGAGTGAAGGAGTAATGAAGCCCGAGGAAGCTCGATGGACTCATCAAGGTCAGACAGCACGCCCCGCTGCTGGAATCTGTCTCCGAGACTGACGGCGAGATTGTTGAGAGACTGTGATCGATCAGAATGACCGGGGGGACGAAGGAGAAGTGCAGCCCGATGGAGCTCGATGGACTCATCAAGGTCAGACGGGACGCCCCGCTGCATGAATCTGTCTTCAAGGCTGATGGCGAGATTATTGAGAGACTGTGATCGATTAGAATGACCGGGGGGACGAAGGAGTAGTGCAGCCCGATGAAGCTCGATAGACTCATCAAGGTCGGACGGCACGCCCCGCTGCATGAATCTGTCTCGAAGGCTGAATGCGAGACCGTTGAGAGATGACGATCGATCAGAATGGCCGGGAGGACGAAGGAGTAGTGAAGCCCGATGGAGCTCGATGGACTCATCAAGGTCAGACAGCACGCCCCGCTGCTGGAATCTGTCTGCAAGGTTGACAGCGAGATTGTCGAGAGACAAAGATCGATCAGAATGACCGGGAGGATGAAGGAGTAGTGCAGCCTGATGGAGCTCGATGGACTCATCGAGGTCAGACAACACATCCCGCTGCTGGAACCTGTTTCCAAGGCTGACAGCAAGATTGTCAAGAGATAATGATCGATCAGAATGACCCGGAGGATGAAGGAGTAATGCAGCTCGATGGAGCTCGATGGACTCGTCAAGGTCAGATGGCACGCCCCGCTGCTTGAATCTGTCTCCAAGGCTGACGGCGAGATTGCTGAGAGACAACGCTCGATCAGAATGACCAGGGGGACGAAGGAGTAGTGCAGCTTGATGGAGCTCGATGGACTCATCAAGGTCGGACGGGATGCCCAGCTGGATGAATCTGTCTCCAAGGCCGACGGCGAGATTGCTGAGAGACAACGCTCGATCAGAATGACCGGGGGGACGAAGGAGTAGTGCAGCTCGATGGAGCTCAATGACCTCATCAAGGTCAGACAGGACACCCCGCTGCGTGAATCTATCTCCAAGGCTGACAGCGAGATCGTTGAGAGACAACGCTCGATCAGAATGACCGGGGGGACGAAGGAGTAGTGCAGCCCGATGGAGTTCGATGGACTCATCAAGGTCGGACGGGATGCCCTGCTGGATGAATCTGTCTCCAAGGCTGACGGCAAGATTGCTGAGAGACAACGCTCGATCAGAATGACCGGGGGGACATCTCTTCAAGGTTGTTCGACACTCCTCCACATCGTCTGCCATATTATGATACCACAATCAAGTCACACGGGAACTGGCAAGAACGCGGGTGGATGAAGCCGAAGACCGCAGGTGGGCAAAGACGACGAGTACTGTCAAGTTATCCGTCATTATCAGTATAAAACAAAGGTAGATGAGTTTGAATCGCAATGCGCACGCACACAGAAATCCGAGCAATGAAGAAAACCCTGTGAGAGGACTGAGCCCCAGCCAAAACCTATGAGTGATGGAGGGTGGCCGACGGTGATCAGACGTGAGTAACCTGGTCAGACAAGACGGATCGTGACAGAACGTGAAATCTGCTCATTCTGAAAGATAGAAAACGTACTTCGTGTGAAAAATTGACGTCCCTACCGGTGGCCTCAGGGGGGGCTGAAGTTTCCCCGGAGCCCAGGTTGATGTCACCACGAGATTTCGTAGTATGCTGCGTCAATACACACTTCCGTTTCAAAACTACTCGGAGAGTCGCCCGACATGATCGAATGTACCCCGCCCTCCCAGCGGCTCCACCTACTTGCGTCCCACCCGGTCCACCCCAAGTGAGCGGGCCGCTGCCAATCTATTAGATCATGTCAGAGCCAGACGAAGCTGGAACCAATATGCCTGTCAGAGAGATGCTGTCGTGCCTCGGGTCACTCCAAAATAGTCAGTATCACTGGAAATTGGAGGTACAGCGTGTTGCTGTAACTTACTACAGTTGTAAACTTGACAACCGCCTAAGGTGATTTTTGGGCCAAAAGGCCAGATTTGAACTCAGGGATCCTGGTCATTTGTGGCAACAGCCTGAGGAAAATCAGATCAATCTTTGGCCGTGTCCCAATTTCTCATGCTTGTCCCAAGGATGGACCCTGTAAACTGTGTCGGTATGAATCTTTTTCTATATATTATCGTTGTTCGGTTTGTTCATTACTCATCAAATTTTCTTGTCCAGAATACCCACCTTCCCACCGAGTCAAGTTTCATTGCCCTCTACCACACCAAACTCTACCCGTTCGTCACTTTCGCTACCCTTGTATACAGTAAACATGTCACCGAATCACAAATCATCGACCGTAGTTTCCGTCCAGTGTAACTCTCGCCCTCGTCTGTCCGCCCTCGAGTAAGATCCATGTTTCAAGCCCACTTGCAGGATCTGCAGAGGGGAACACGATATTCCGTACCCCGTGACCCCATCCTGGACTACTGTAGCCACCGTATCTGAGACAACATGTATGCAGCGAGAGAAGATGGAGCAGATGATGAGCATGCACTGAACCGAACGGGTTTAGGTAAAGACCACATACCCCGAGTGCTTGTCAAAACAAAATATAACATCCTTAGAAGGCTCACGGGCACACCACTCGTTGCCATGATCTGTGAAGCAACCACACATAACCATATGATAAACGCCAAGACAAAACTTGCAAAACTGCGAACTTACCGTGCCCGGAGATCACTGCGTGTAGGTTCTTGATGTTAGTATTCAACGCATCCCAGAACGGTTGGTCGTTTCCGGCCGATGACGGGTCATCAGTGGCTTGTGTTGATCCCTGGCTCAGAATATCGGCTGAAAAATCCATAGTGAGTAACCGGACGATATCAGATATATTCGATTCCACTCACCATTTAGTCCCGGGTTTAGCGTGGTGTTCAGTGTCTTTTGCACACTCTCGATTGCATGTCTTTTATTGTTCATTTCAGGATGAGGACATGATAGTTGGCGGAGTCTACTCACGGAGGTATATGCACGAAGGCTAACGCTCCTCGCTCTCTCTTTTCTACTGAATCCCACCCAGCTTCCATTGCAGCTGTCTCGCGCTGGATCCATCCTGCTACAGAGGCATCCACCCAGTCGGGTAGCGGCGCAGATGTCGGTCCAGGAGACCAACCACCTAGTAGCCGAAGGACTTTAGTGATCCGACCAAAGACTCTCTGGCCAAAGGTGGCAGTATACCTCTGGAATCAAAAAACCATAGGATCAAAGCAGGCGTCAAATCTGGAAACAAGATAGGTGGGTAAGGAGTGATGAACATTCCTATCATTTGATAGGCACCTGTCGCTTTTTCGTAGACCTGCAGATAAGCAATTATTTGTACAGTCTTGATTGAAAAGCCACACTTGTAACATACTGGAACCCAATACGTGCCCTCCCCTCCCTCTCCTCCAATACCAGGCGGTGCGGTGCGAGTGTAGCTCAGATAACTATCGAGCTGCTCTCGTTGTATTTCTTCAAGATGTGTAATGTTTTTCTGATTGTCGTGATTCTAAAACATTTCTCGTCATAAACATCTTCCATAACGATTCATATGAAATGGACCCACCCCATGTGTGGAAGAGAACGGTATCTTTGCCTCGTTTAGAGGAACCACTATACGATCGATGAGAGTGGTGGAATTCTCCCGAAATGTATCTATGTAAAGCACGGGAGTGTTACTAGCGGTAATGATTAGCCCAAATCAATTTGAGCGCACTTTCACCAGTGATCAAGTCTCCATTCAGTACGCTGGAGGGATTTTATGTCACTAACAACCAGCCAGGAAGAAAGTGAACACAATCCATACACGTAGTCCGGCTTCTCAGAAGCCAATACACCACGCATCAGGCGTGTGCTATTAACATCCTGTTGAGGTCCCCAGTCATCCCAGGGATTTTCGCCAAAATGAAGATCCGAGAATACGGTCAATTTAAAAGTTCCAGAAGAACTGAAGGTGAGACGTGGTTTATCAGGATACGGGTTGAGGTGAGAGGCAGCATCGACCACTACAAATTCCGCTGATCTTGACCATGCTGGCAGAATTTGAGTGTATACATGATTTGTACAATTGTCTGAGATAATACATACCACCGTGACGGGGTAAAGTTGGAGAGGCTTTCAACATTCCTGCATAGAAAAAGGCGAGCGAAGTGACAAGGATTCTCACATCGTGCAAACACGAGAGAATCATGGCGTGCAGATCTCTGAGGTGAACAAAGTGGAGGATGTTTAAAGAGTTGATGGGTTTTCTTTCCAGCTTTCTTTATAAATTTCTATCATGCATGTGTTGGCAATGAACGTTTGAACGTTAATGAACTTCTGCTTCAAACCGCGACTAGTACTTGTCTTGATTTGGTTTTACATCATGATAACTTAAACTTACATAACTGTAACTATATTCTCATGCTCACTCGCCATCAAACACGTCGTTAACACCACTCAAGCCCATCCCCAAAGGCGGTGCGATACTGCAGTCGAGTTCTTTGGGTCCATTTAAAAACCTAATTTGCAGCTCGACGAGCACCTGACTCGGAGGTTTGTCGATCAATAACAGATAGGACCAAGGTTGCATCATCGCGCCTGTGTACGCTCTGCTGCATGAAGGAAACATCTGCGGAACAATAGCCGCCAGATGAGGACTTTCGGAAGAGATCGACCTCATCCAAGACCTTGAGGGTCTCCGACTCTCCTATTAAATAGCCTTGTTCCGAGTCTGACCATGTCGGCTGTCTGGGCACTTCGACAACCAAAGTTACATCGGAACCATACGTTCTTCCTCAGGTAGTCCATCTCATTGCTTTTACCCAGAACATACCTTTTACACTTCAAAACGCCCACATACCGTCATTGGTCCTATGTACTTCATGCTTCAAAAATCCTTTCCTCATGCCCTAATCGCATACCACCACTACCGGTTTCGGTTGGGTCGTCACGGTAGCATCGAACTCTGCGTCAGCTGCTAGTCTGCTCTATAAAAGTATTTCAGCACCAAGCATATAGCAACAGCTTCACCTCGATCTTCATCTTCATCTTCATCTTCTATCCCATTCTCCTCCTTCTCTACCACATAGACTATTTTGCGCGGCAGTGCTACATTTCGCCAGCCTCTGTGACTTTATACTCACCCTTTCCGATCAAGGCGCGTGTGATGACTTGCTGACCCCATTCGGGGTCAGCAAGTCATCACACGCGCGGCGAGTATACAATATCCTACCATCCTTGAATTTATTACGAGATGCCGGCAGTGACTTGGATAGCTCAGCGTATGTCATATGCTTGCACACGGCGTGGTTCCCGTTCAAATCGGCAAGTTGGTTGATCACATTGTATGAAGTAGACGAGAAGATAATACTGTTATGATCGAAGATGATAATGGCGTGGCTAGAAAATGCGAGATCAGTGATAAGCTGATGAGAAAACTCAGGGCCAGGGTTGTATGAGAGATCATCAGTTATGGTCTAGTGTGGGAGTCAAAGACAACTTGGCTGGATAGGCGCCTACATGAAATAGGTCTACTCACGATACATGATAAGATTGATAGGATAGCCAATTGCAAAGGTACGCTCCTTGTAAACTTGAAATGCTACTGACCGTTTATTTCCCCGTCTAGGCCACCGCAACATGTCAGGACTTCAAGTGGGTGTATTCTATGACCAAGGCTCGGAGTTCACGATAGAAAAGCGCGCGACGCCAGCGCCAATGCAAACGATGCGATTGCACACGGACAAAGTGTCGGTAGCTGCATTCTTCAAAGATGGTCGACGAGTCGTCACTGGTTCGTGGGACTGCACCCTGCAAATTTGTAACATAGAGAAAGGAGCAGTGGTAGGGAGGCCATTCGTGGGACACAGTGACAAGGTGTTTTCAGTTGCGGTATCGCCAGACGACAGGCGAATTGCAAGCGGTGGAAAAGATAGCACCATCATCATCTGGGACGTCGAGAGCAAGCAGATGCTATTTGATCCGCTGGCAAAGCACACAAAATGGGTGTCCTCGGTGTGCTTTTCCCCTGATGGCAAGAGACTCGCAAGCGGATCGAATGATTCGACTGTGATTGTGTGGGATACGAAGACTGGCGCTGTCCTCTCAACCCTCCAGGGTCATCTGGGCGGGGTGTCGAGTGTTGCATTCAACCCAGATGGTCTAAAAGTAGCATGCGGATCATTGTGTAGCATCTGGATTTGGCACACAGATACTGCCGAACTCGTTTTTGAGATCAACGCTCACGAGAAATTGGTTCTCAGTGTTGTGTGGTCACCTGATGGCCAGCAACTTGTCTCTGCATCGTACGACAAAACAGTCAAGTTCTGGGACTCCTCGAATGGACACCAGATTGGTCAACCTTGCACCAGTCACACTTCCGACATCAACTCCCTTGCCATCTCTTCTGATGGCTCTTTCATTACAACTGCCTCGGATGACAGGACTGTGCAACATTGGAGCACGAAGTCACACCAGCGGATAGGACAACCACTCAGACACATCGTGGATGTTACATGCGTTACCGTTTCCCCCAACGCAGAATTAGTCGTGGTCGGAGACCTCCATGGCGATGCCCGGCTCTGGTCAATCAAGAGCACACTTTCAGCAGCAGTCAAGCTGTATTCCTCGTCTGACTCCTACTTTGCACACCGCAGTAAGGTGAGGTTGGGACAAAACCTCTATCCTGAGGCACTTTCGGACGCTGAAAAGGTGCAGACAATAGTTTTCATTGATTAACAATTGTGATGATGCTAGATACTACCGATTCTTAGGTTATCGAACTCAACCCATCTTCTCACCTTGGGTACAAACTGAAGCATGCAGCTCTTTATGAAGCACAGCGCTATGATGACGCAATGGAGTCCCTCAAAATCATGTTTTCTAAGTTGGATGATGCACCCGACTCACAGACACGACGTAAGCCACAATACCTCAGGAACCAAATTGAAGATAATTTAGTCTTCTTGCAGAGTTGTGCCAGCAATATGCTAGTCTGTCTGAAGCAGAAAATGCTATTCGACGAACAATTCATACTCACCTGGAAAACGCACCACTCCGTCTAATCAACACCATCACTGGGAATCTATACGATCGACCGGCACAAATCGATACCTTCATGAAAAGTGCAGAGTACAAGGAGATCTTCTCGACATCGGTGCTGCATCGGCCCGTCCAAATGGAGCCCATCAGAGAAACGGTCGTGAAGTACTTCAGTTGGGTCATGTTATCTCACAGGTGGGAAATCAAGGAACCGCGACTGCACGAAATTCAGCACAAGAACGTATACACATTGCGTTCAGTTGGAACCGTAGTGAAGTTGCAGAAGTTCTGCAAAACCGCTCGCGATGCGGGGCATCGTTGGGCGTGGAGCGATACATGCTGCATCGACCAGAACAACAATGTCGAGCTTCAAGAATCAGTCAACTCCATGTTCGTCTGGTATCGCCACTCAGCACTCACAATTATCTATCTATCGGATGTTTCCCCTTCATCAAAGTCTAGCACACTGGCGAACAGTGTTTGGAACACACGAGGGTGGACTGTTCAGGAGTTTCTCGCTCCTACAAATGTTCTCTTTTACCAAGCAGATTGGACCTTGTATCTTGATGACCGCTCGCCAAACCACAAAGAGTCCGTCAGTATCATGCAGGAGTTGGAGCACTCAACTGGTATAAATGCACGGGCGCTTATCGCCTTCAGCCCGGGGATGAGGAACGCCCGAGAGAAACTTCAATGGGCATCATGCCGTGTTACTACATTGCAGGAGGACATTGCATACTCATTGTTTGGCATCTTTGATGTCAACCTTCCTGTGATCTACGGAGAGAAAAGACAAAAGGCGCTCGGACGTCTCTTGCAGGAGATCATCGCTCATTCGGGTGACATAACAGCGCTGGACTGGGTTGGACAGTCATCCAGCTTCAATAGCTGTTTGCCCGCCGATATTGCTTCATACAAAGTCCCGCCATGCACAGTGCCATTTCTTTCCGAAGACGAGATTAATTCATCGATTACTTCGCTGCGGCATGCTGTAGCTGTGGAGTCAGCTTCGAAGCTCTACACCATTCTTGACAACCTCAGTGCTCCTCGCTTTGCTAACGGCAGACTGCAACTGCCTTGCATCACATTTCCAGTCACAAAAATCAAACGCAGGGCCGGCGCACCTCGTACTTATTCTATAACTGCGGACGGACTCCAAGACATTGAAATCACAACGGCGGACACCCTGGTTCAATTCTGGCCTGGAAAGCCCACTTCGCAGACATTCTTGCTCATCCGTCCGTGTAATCGTCATGATCTCGGGCTACCCGACTTTGCGGACGAGACGCAGAATGCGGACCATCAGCCTGAGCCTTTGTCACCATCAGATGATCTGATCGGCTTATCCCCTATAGACAATGAGCCAGCTGGTCCACAGCCTCTTACGCGAGAGTCGAGCCTGATCATTCGCCTTGGACAACGTTTGGGCGCACTTTGGCTAGGGCAGGAGGAACTGGCTGATTCGCAGTCTCGTACGCGAGAGTTGGGGTTAGTTGTCCGCCTTGGACAGCCTTTTAGCGCACTTTTACTAGCGCAGCAGCGGGGTGGGGAGTATAAGAGAATCGCCTCGGGTTGCAATATTATCGCACGAGTCAGGGACATGACTTGTGTCGATGACATGATGGATGTCAGGACGCTAGAGATATTGTAGCTGCATTCTTCGAGTTGGAGGGCGTGGTCCCCTCTGGGAGACTTGCTTTACATGTGGTACACCGGCTCCGAGACCTGCTTGTCACAACGAAAGACAAGCTGGCCTGGGTGGCCTACTCGAAATACATTCTTACTCATCCGTCCGTGGAATCGTCGTGACCTCGAGCTGTCTGACTCTTCAGATGTAGCATGGGGAAGTCCGTCCCGGATATTCATTAGATGATTTGCCAGACGAGTCTCTTGGAGAAAATGAGCTTGCGGATTTGGATTATCAATCCCAAAAATTGAGGTTGGTTGTTTGCCTTGGACAGCAGTTTGGTTGCGCAGCAGTATGGTTAGGGGTCCACGACACTGTCCGAATTGCGATTCTGAGGACCATAATGAGTTTCATTACTTATGTGACTGTCGTACCAGACTCTTGCCGACCCTATCGAAGATAAGGTAGTACATAGTAGTCGAAGTTGCGCCATCAAAATCTTGACAAAGTTGCGGACCGAAACCCACATGCATCGTGTTCTGCCTGCACAATATGAACCATGCGCACCTAAAAGCAAGCAGGATATCCTCCTACTACCCTTCTCAGATTTATTTGATGCCATAGTGACATGCTCACAAATCATGCGTGTCTCCTTCATCCTCGCCGTTGTTGCTGCTTTGAGAGCATCAATATCTGCCATTCCCATTCATTGACAACCTCAGTGATGAATGTCCCTCTAAAGTGCTGCGATAGTCATACATGCTTGCCGGAATTTGCGTTATAAAGAGTATGTGTAAGTTGCATCCTTCGACCATACGCATCACTGGCGTCGTAGATCATCTAGGAATTTGTAGCGTGTTGAGTGGCATGTCGCGATAGTGAACTATGGGGAGTCATATTTCTGCTTGCGCATGGGTGCAGTATGGTTGATACATATGGGCAACGGGCGAGTTGCTGAGTTGACCGACGACCTGCTTGCTTCTGAACAAATTTCGAGCGTTGGTGAATCTTGGAATAGAGGAAATCTCGTAGCTGGCAGCTTCGTCATGACAAGGAGTTAACGGTCTGACCGTTTATCAAACTCCGCTTCACCGAACCTGTGGGAGCTCGGCGGATACCTGTATTAAGTGACAACCCAAACGCCTAATGACATCCAACTCACACTGCGCACCAGTGAAGTGCACTGGACAACTAGCACGAACAGACTACGAATGCATATCTCACCTTGATGACGGGACTTGCGTTTCTACGGCAGATTCGTTCGAGCTATCAACTGCTGGCCACTGGGCCAGTTTCAGGCTGCTACCACCTAACTCATCGCTGGCTATGCCACGTCTCAATGAAGATCGCCAGCTAAGTAGTAGTGTCAAGCTCCAAAGAGTTTTCAAATGACGAGAGAAACAAAAATGTAAGGGGCATTTTCGATCAGGTCATGATTGGGGACATAACTTCTCATAAGGGTCGGATTCGCCGCATACCATCTATCTGAATATCCTACTTGCAGTCTCTGGAACCTGTCTGAACTGCTGGACCTTCAACTGTGCATCTAGGCAAAGCATCCGACTACCTATGCGTCCGATACCCACATATAAGTGGATGCTCCACAGATGCTGACGCTATCATAATCTCCTTTAGACCCTCCAAAGCGCAGTCACAGTTTTCCTGATGTTGAGAATACGTGTTTCTTGCTCCAGTCCAGTTGAGATTTATACCTCTTATGTACAATGTTTACCCATCAACCTTTTTGACAGCGGACGTCCTAACTAATCCGATCTCACCCTTCGACCAGTCGGTGCGCTCTTAAACTGTCTGGCTTTAATCCCATGTCTATAGCCTTTCCATCATGATGTTGCCACTTCTGACTATCTCCGTGGTTGATGGCAAGAAACTTTCTGTCACCCGCAAGCTTGTGTTGCTGGTCATGTTTTGTCTTGCTCAGTTCTTGGATGCCTTCAATACTACTGCTCTCTTTTCTGCGATCCCTGCTCTCGAGGTATCCATGAATATGACAGGAAGTCAATCTACGTGGATGTTTAGCGCATCCCAGTTAACTTTTTCATCATTCCTGCTTATCGTGCGTACTAACCCTGTTGATCCTGACCTGCACTTCACACGTTACCTTAGAGTGGCCGCATCAGCGATGTATATAACCCCAGTCAGTACTGTGCTGCCTACGTTAGCCTGTGATCCTGATAGCTCAACAGAAATTGCATTCATTGGCGGAGTATCTGGTCTTGGTATCACCTCGCTGTGCGCCGGATTTGTTGATGACAAGATTCTTCTTATCATTCTCAGAGCATTGTCTGGAATAGGTGAACGTTTTCGCCTGTATGCTGGTTCTGGCTGACGAATCATATTGCCTCTCAGCTGGTTCAATGTCAATCCCCTCTGCCTTGAAGCTCCTCGTCGAGGTATTTCCTGATCCGCGCGAACAAGCATGGGCGATAGGCTTATTCGGAGGCTGCGGTGTGGTCGCTAGCTGTGAAGATCCCGATGTATATCTGATTATGCATGATGAGCCTCACCATTTACACAGTTAGCGGTCTCCTGATTGGTGCAATGTTTGTTGAATGGATGTCTTTCCATTGGGTCTTCTGGTTTGTAGCCTGTATGGCTTTGCCAGTGTCTCTGGTCTGTGTTTTTATCATACCCTCACAAGTTGCAGAGACTCCAGACACATTTGAACCTGGAGCGGCGAAATGGAAAAGTCTTGATTTAGTCGGCATAGGCATCCTAACCGGTATGAATCTTGTAGCATATTCGCATTTTCACCGCTCACGAGCCTGGATAGTTGCTGTTATCTTATTCATCTTTTCTGTGATGTCCGGTTCCACTAGTGGTTGGGCGTCCCCGTTGGTATTAGTCCCCCTGATCATATCAACTTTGATGCTTGTTGGATTCTTCTACTGGGAAACACTCATGCCTATGGAAAAGGCTGCAATGTACGTCATCGGGAATCATCGCACCAAACAGGGGCTGATTATTGACCAGACCACCCCGGACATGGTTTTACAACAACTTCTCCGTTCTGTTCACCATCGCACTATTGCCAATATTTTGGTGGAGTACGGTGTTACTCCTGTTCTCCACCTGGTGGC
Organism: Suillus sp. MG131; assembly: GCA_003313855.1. NCBI lineage: Eukaryota > Fungi > Basidiomycota > Agaricomycetes > Boletales > Suillaceae > Suillus > Suillus sp. MG131. The sequence continues at coordinate 13,241 of QLOO01002253.1, read as the reverse complement.
AAAATGTTCTATACTGGTCAGCAATATCATCAGCCTTACACATGTAAGGTCTTCACTCCGTGCCGCCCGTCAATAAGAACTTTGTTCATTGAGTTATCAGGTTGCCGCTGGCCATCATGGCCCTCGCTGCGAGTTTCACAGGATCCCTTTCTCGCATCTTCAGTCCGAAGTGGATCATTCTCACTGGTCTGTCTTTGTGCATGGCCGGCACCATATTGCTGGCGATTGGTGGAGGGCGGCCCGAGAGTTATTGGCCGCGTGTTTTCCCAGGCTTCGCACTAGGAACCACAGGGACCATGCTGACTTTTACACATACGAAGTAAGTTCCAAATCATCATGATTTCCTGAACTCGGTTATATGATTGTTTTCACAGCATTGCCATTTTCCAAGCTGCACCTTCATCCATGGCTGGCACAATTGGTGCTATCTTTAATGGCGCACTTGCTTTTGGATCCGCAATCGGTCTCGCTGTTGTGAGCTCAATAAAGACATCCGTGGAGGCCACCCATGGGGGTTCGCAAGGGTACGCCGGACAAGCTGCCGCATTTTGGTTCCTCTTTGGAATTGTCGCTCTTGAATCCATTTCAATATCAATTTTCTATGACCGCAGTACGGATCATCAACCGCAACCGCAACACCGCAGCTCCTTGTGCGACATAACGCTTAATAGTACGAACGTAACCATGACTCTAGTAAACTAACAAAAGTTTTTCTGTGACGAGAGGTGGGGTGACAGCACGTCACTCTTAGTGTACTTCTAAATACAAAGATGTGTACCGACCATCGCTATTGATGTATTAATCAGACTGGGATTTCTTTCCGTCGGTCGGCTGCGTAGCTGCTTACCTTGGAGCCGTTCGCTCCTTTAATATTGCCACCAGTGGCGGACCTACCACGCACCCCGTGCAGCATTCAATACTGATGCTGCTTGCCCTGATACTCAAGCCACTGAAGCGTGTCTGGTGACTCTGGTCTCGCTTTTCAGGTAAGGACTCCAACCAAAAGCTTAGGCCACTCAATAAACCACTGAATCAAAAGTTTGCACTTCAAAGAACATCATCGCTATCAAACTAGTGAAAACTAATGCAAGGAGTTACATCAGCGCACGTGCGTATCATTCCAAACGACCTCTCAACCAACTCAAAAGGCCCCTCGTCCCTTCCCTTTCCCAAACCCTCCTCTGGGGTATACGGAACCTACCAAGCACGTACACATCATTATTCAATCAATGCACGCTAAAGTACTCACAAGTTACCATCCACCAAGAAGACATCCAGAGGCAAAAGACCAAGCTCTGCAGGAAGCTTGGAAATCTCGTTGTCTCTGAGGTCAAGTTCCTCTAGTTTCCAATCGGGCACCGAACGGTTACCTTTGAACAAATCTGCGATGCCCTGGAAAGCATCAAGTTCGTCGATTCGATTGCCACGGAGTCTGAGATGCCTGAGACCTTTACGAGAGATGGAGTTGTCAGCCAGGATAAGGGAAGAGAGGACGTCCTGCTGCAGCGAAGCTGACGTAAGAGTGTTGTAAGATAGATCCAACGTTCGAAGACTCGGGAAAAAGCGCGTCAACAAAGGGAGAAGTGTGTCATTCGAGCGTGGAGGAGTGGTAGCCCCCGGATCAGCTTGACGTGTCACGGAGACCTGGTCACCGAGTCCACACCCATCCAGAACGAGTTCCTCCAGGCTTGGAAGTAAGACCTCGCCAGTGGTTGGGAGAGAAACACAAAGATCGAATTTACGGCTGCGTAACACGAGAATTTTGAGCGTCTGTGCGAACGACTGAGCTGATATGGCAGCGAGGGGGAGTGTCGGTGTAGGCAGGGCAAAATCTGTTTTGCCTTGAGAGGACGGTGAACTTGAGAATGGAGTTGCCAGAGAGAAGGATCGCGCATGGCCCTTTGTCGGAGCTGAGAGCGGGGGTAAAGTGAGTGTCTGAGTAGTAGCATGGTAGTATTGCGGGTTTGTTAAACTTGCAGTCGATGATTGTTGTGAGGTGCTAGCAGGCCCAGATGGGTGTCCATGTCCGATAAGGGAACTAGGCTTCAAAGGTGCTGCAATATCTGCTGCAGACATTGTCGCCGCCGCTCTTGCCCGTCGTCGTCCACCCTCTGTTAACAAACCCTGCTCCGCCTCGATCTCCCAAGCCTCCTTGACCACATCCACATTGTTTTGGCCTACGTCTGTTTTGCTGGGGCCACCAGCACTTTCTGTACCTGTCACACTTTTAGACACGCGGCTCTTCACCCTTCTCTCCGCCTCTACTTCCCAAGCTTCCCGAACAACCTTTTTGCCGACAGACACCCTCAGAGTGCCTTCGGGAGGCTGCTCAGTAGTGAAATCATACGTAATATACTGCTTCAGCCCAGACAACGCTGATTGCAAACCTTCCATGGTAGCCCGAGTTTCACCCATATCAAGGATCCGCAACCGGGGAAAACAGCAACTTTCCGAAGTGGATAAGTTACTGGGGAAGGCATCATCGCCAATGTCGGCTGTTTCACAACGAAGTTCTTTGAGATGTTCCAAGTGACTGAGGGCTTGAATAAACGCATGAGTTGAGTTAGAGCTTCCCAAAGCTAGGGGATTCGCGGCAAAGTCAGCTTTTGTTATCAACGGAGGCAAATTGGCGTGGTCTATGGTGGAAGCGGTGAGTTTATTGTGAGACGCGTCTAGGACAGAAAGGCGTGGCAATGGCGAAGAGGCTCTCGTGATGACAGGACCAAAGAATCCTCCCGAGCTGAAGGTATCGTTTCGCGCTTTGCGTGAAGAAGACTTCGAGAACGGTGCACCAAAGGAAAGCTCGCTGAGGGCGTTGTGCGACAGATTCATTACCGTGAGATTGGGCAAAGTGAAGATATTTGAAGGTAGCGCCGTGAGGGAGTTATGAGAAAGATCTAGGGTAGTTAAGGCCGTAAGGTCGGCAAAGGTATCGGGTAGGAGAACAATCCTGTTTCGATGCAACTTACAACGAACCACATATAAATACCATGTATCATGAAAAAAACGTGATCAACACTTACATCAACGGTCTTCAGTGATCCAAAGAGAGAGATTTCGTGCTGTATTTCGACGATATCGTTATTCCACGCTTTAAGCACATGCAAGTCTTGGGCTTCAAACCACGCTGGACCTTCTCGTTGGCGGACCTGCCTGGACGAGCTTGAAGCATCTGTGGAGGACGATATGGGTGGCTCTGAAGCTACCGACTTCAAAGAATCAGGAGTTACTCCCAAATGAATTTCAAATAGGGCAGAAGGAATGCATGGTAGAGAGCGAGAGGACAAATTGATGGCACCTGCAATAGTGACCTTGTCTGATCAACGGCACGCATCCAGCAGGCATCGCATCCACTCACCTGTGCTTCGAGCACGCTCGATGGTCTCTTTCACAGACCACCTCCCCAATTCGGGTGCTTCTTCTTCGTTCTTCTTCGCTACCACCGGATCTGCATCTTCGAGGTTCTCGAAATCACCAAACCCTGCACTATTGCCAAGGCCTACTCGAGATGAAGAAGTAGACATGGCCTTTTTGGCTTCAGCTCGCTTCAGAGCGACAGCTTCCTTGATGCTCAATGGTGCTTTAGGAACAGGTGGTTCATTTTCGACGGGTGGTGGTCTACGGATAGCCTTGGTCGGAGATTTTGGGACCGACTTAGTCCTTGCGCGAGGGGAAGACACACTGGCGGCAGGCTTAGACGGCGACGGAGCTCGTGAGCGAGAAGGCGGCACGAGGGTCGTCTTCACCGTTGGGCGTGGAGATGGTTGAGGAATGCGAGACATTTTTGTATACTAAGAGTTTGAACTATAGGAAGAGCTGATTTGCAAATAGAGAAATAAACGAAAGAGGCAGAAGTTCAACGTTGGGGTCTTCGGAACAGTGACTTTGTAGTCACAACAAATTAATCAACCGTGAGTGTAATAGGCTCCAATAATGATCAAGTGATAAGGGTGAATGTATATGACTTCTTGAATTAAAGCACACAATAACCTACATGCCATTCGATAATGGCCCTCCAGAATCGCCAACTCCATCCTCATATATCTTAATATTTTGAACGTCGTCTTCAAACCTTGCAACATCTTCCGAGTCACCTTGCTCCCGACGGTATACCGATAAATCCCAGTCTTCGGTCTCTTCGTCGTCATCCTCAAACCATTCTGGATTGTATTGGAACTAGAATTCTCTCGAGTCAATAAGGGATGACCGTATATGGTCCCATTAATACGTACCAAATCTCGCCCACTCATGCCCGAGTTCTTACCAGCCGCATGTTGCGTCTCTTTCGCTTTCCGCAATGCGTCTATCTCGGCCTCTTTCTTGTCCATTCTAGTTTTCTTCCATATCGCGAAGGTCTCTGGAGTGACTGGAGTTAAATTTGACCCGAGTTTGTGGCGCTGTGATTTCGCAACGTGAGATCCTTGGGGAATTGCGTTACAACTTCATTGCACTCGCCTGAATTTCAAGGAAGTCTTCCAGACTGATTATATTGGCTTTCGCTGCCTCCTCAGCCGCCTTGCGCTCCGATTTGAGAACAAACCCAGGAGGTAAGGCATGCCTATATTGGCACTTCTCACTTCCATTAGGACATTCCCAGAACCACCCAAACCTTGAAAGAATATGATTAAGTTAGTCAAACTGCAAAGTTCAAAAATTCCGCACTTTTGAGTCTCGATGGCTTCAATAAAAAATTTGCACACGATCTATACGTACGTTGAGTAGAAGTCCGAGCGGTGATTCATCCCGACCCACGTCTGTTGTTGTTCTAGGATTGCCGTGCTTCGATAGGACTACATTCCGTAGCTTCTCTTCGTCCCAGTTCTCCATAGTATCTGATAAAGAACACGATGAGAGGCTCAACCAGTTGACTCATGGCCGCAGTACCTTTCATCTTGTCTTCCCTGCTATCTGCATACAAATTCTTCTTCTCCACCTTGCGGCCAACATTGAGGTCATGGCTGAACTTGCACTTATTACCCTTCTCACAGTTTCCAGCTTTGTAGAAAGCGCAAAGCACCGTTTTGGGATCGACTCCGAAAGGTACCTTTTGCGTCTGAACAGGCTTGAACATAGCAGCTTCCTCTTTCCTGCGCTTCTCCTCCTCGAGTTTTGCTTTCTCGCGCAGCTCCCTCTCTTTCTCCTTTGCAATCGTTTCCTTGGACTTTCCGGTCATAGCTTGCTGCTGCTGCAAGATCTGCACCTGTTTCTGGACCTTGGCAGATTTATTTTTCTGTATACACAGTCAAGAAAAACGTTGACAAGTGTATGAATGTGCCTACATTCTTCATGCCAAAAGTCTTTATGAAGTGACTGATCGATCAGTTCTTTCCTGAGATGTAGGTGCATGATGATCTACCTTGTCCTCCTTGACCTTCGAACCTGAAGGTACGTTCTGCTTCTTTGGAGGCATAATTAGGATAGCTGGCTATCGCAAGCGAATAAAGACTGTATAAAAAGCCGATAATAACACTGTCTATTGCACTCCACGAAGGTCTGTCACTTGCAGAGTTCGTGCGCACTTGAAGGATGTACTTGATAGTGGGAGCGCTGACACTACAATTCATTTCACTGCTGACAAATTTTACAAAAATGGTATTGTAGGCGTTCAAGCTCAAGCACAAGCTGTATGCCAAGATTTCCGTTGATCTCAGATATCTCATCCTCCATTATGATAGACTCGGAATCGGGGAATGTTGGTATGTGGTCAAGTTCCACACAGTTTTGCTAGTGAGACATTGATGGCCGTCTTGGTATTGGCACTCTATCTGTATGATCGCGTTTTCGGGAATCATATATAACGAAGGTGAGTAGAGATTTCTTCATCTTGATCGCGCAAGTCTGGATCCATCTCCGAAGGCACAAAATTCGACCTCGAGACAACAGGCTGAACAAACTTTTCGTACGAAATTGTGTCGTATATCACAGACTGACAGCTGACAATGCAGAACAGGTTGCTTTCATCTGGTCCACAGCTGATTGCAACCCTGTTGACCGACGGGACCAGTTGAAGTCATCAATGAAGACTGTGCTATATCGCACGGAAAGGTACTGCGTTACTACAGGTGAATAGACCGTGAAGACCGCACATGCAGTCTGCCAAAATCCCGACGAGATCAAGAAGGCTGCAGGGAAACGTGCCATGAATCACAAGCACCACCTTGCGAATCAGGGTCCTGCCGCCCATTGAGTGGTTGTGTGAGCCTATGGAAGGGACAGACATGGAGTGGTTAGCTGAGCGTTTTGGTGAACGTCAAACTACTTGCACCTGCGAAGTAAACCTAACGTTTCCAAAAGGACTGGACCGCCCCGGGGGACTTTGTCGCATTATTGGGTACTAGAGTTGTGCTCCATGAAAATTGAGGCTGTGGTATTCGTCTACAGTGCTCTTCACGCTAACTGGTCACTCTAAAAACACCATCTGGGCGAATGACAATGGATGGTCTTCATCCTTCGTAACCTTGTACGCTGCATGTGCATACTAACCATCATGATTAGCTGGAGATCTTCGCAACTAGATTCTATGGATGGACATGAATAGTAGACGATTTTCCACTGGTCTGGGATACTGGAAACACTCCAAATTACTGGCACTGGTAAACAGCACAACAATGTGTCGATCGGGAGTCGGGACCAAGAAGGTCAGAAGTGATTGATTTGGACCAGTGACAAGACACGATCTCCAGCAACAAGAAACTCGCCAGTATTATCAATGTAGTGAGCAAGACTCTGTAAGTTCGCCATTGCTTGCAAGTCGAGATTAGGATCGTATATCCCAAATGATCGAGCTCCAATGATAGTCAATATGAGTTGAGCATGAAAAATTATTGTTCAATTTAGCGATGAGATCGAGGGACTTATATAACTGGAAGTCGTTTTTCATCAGCAAAGGCGGCCAGGGCTGATTGAACTGTGTGAACCAACAAGTCGCTTGAACGGAAGCGTGGTTGCTGAACTCGCTACATCCTGTATGCCTCAATGAAGCCAAGCCCTGCCCGCCAGTTGGGGGGAACTAGGTCATGCGCGCAGAATCTGGTATTGTGCATGTAAAATACTGGTCAAGAATACAACAGCAGCAGAACTGACCACCCCCAAGAAAAGCACCACCATGATCAAGCGTTTTCACCATCCCTATTGTTGGCCTAAAGAAAATCACGAAGTGTCCTGACAGCGGTCAGAGGGGATATACCGTCTTAACTTGTATGCTGATGTGTTTTTCTAGGAGAGCAACAAGAGAATTAGATAGCACATTAGCCTGCTATGAATGCCTTTCATGAGACTGATTGTACAGTCCGCCTTTGAATACCTTGTCATGTATACTTTACGGTGTAGACACACGCTTCACGCTACGGAGAGATCCATCACTCATCTTTGATGGACTACGCATCTCCAACGGAGGATACCCTCACGCTAAGGCATTCGCAAGTCCAAGTGTTGCAGAGGGTACATCCACCTCAACGGACAAAAATCGGAATGAGAAAAAGCCACGTGTATTTGAGGGTGAACGATACAACTCCGAGGAAGGCCTTAGAAAGAAAAGAAAAACTTCACGCCACTGCAACAAATTCTGCATCTTCATACAAAAGGGCATTTTCTCCAGCAAAAAAAATGCAAAGATCAACTGCCAATCCCTCAGCAACTATGCAATTGACGGACAACCATCGCGTCGCCAGTCAACGCAACGACACAGAAAAAACAGCTGCCGAGGCCTACACACCTGAAGCTGCGGCAGGTTTGGGCGTCCAACTATTTTCGTCTATGACATTGGCACTGACTGGCCCACGGTCAGTCACCTTCTCAGTGACCACTCGCTGGTCTGCATGGGCGGGTCTTACAGGCTCTCTCATGCACCTCCCCGTGCCAACACGCACGACATACCAAATGCGCAGGGCCCTCCGTAGCCCCCTCCTGAGAGCTTGGGCGTCGAGAACGGAGATCGCAGTGATGAGGTCAACACGGGCGGTTGCAAGCAGAGGAGGAAGGAAGATAAGAGAAAACAGGGGCTCGAGGACGAGGAGTACACCGAGGATGTACAACCTACATCCGTCAAGTGCTGCATATATCAGAAGGCCATCAGCCTTGACAAGCGCTTCAGGTACTATCCTGGACTGTGGACCAAGCACAGGGGTACGTGCCCGGGCATCCGCAGGATAGAGGCGAGCAAATTTTTCCTATAAACGGAATGAGTAACTAACTAAATTTATAGAGAAATAAAAAAACAAATCAGGAGAAGAGACTGGTTTCTCCGTCAAGTCCAGAATGGCGCCCACCAGCCGCCTCGTTTGACGCGAGCGGTGAAAGGAGAGTCGGATGAAGACGAGAGGATTAGATTCAGCAGTAGGTCCGAGTCCTCGATGGCAAATGCTATAATTCACTAGGAACTCCAGCGTCGAACGTGCGATTCTTTCAAGACCGTTAAGAAAGGGGAGAAAGGTGACGGGCATACCGGTACGCTGTTATGAAGGAGTTCATGGATAAAATTTACATCTTAAATATTGTGAGTGAGTGTCAAAGGCCAAGATTCAGAGCGTGCTTATCAACCCTTTGCTTTGTGCACTTACTAGTATCGAACTTGCACGTCCCTTTGTTTTACAAAATATAATCTTACTTTGTTCTCCTGGATAAGATCACTAGACAAACGAGTAGGTGTGGAAGATATTGATCTTTTGTACGTAATCAAGCATCAACGTGGCCACGGTGGCTATCGAGTGTTCGGAAGGAACCGGCGCAGAGCTCTTTTTGAATTCTTGGTTGCTTTGACTCTTCACTCGGACCGTACATTCCACTCGCTGGATCATTTGCAGCTGGCAATGTTCACATCGCATTTCGATCACCGAGGAACTTACATAATAATAGACAGTTGAATGCGATGTTCAGCCATATGCCATATAGTCATTGAACAGCATGCACTCGGTCCCGGCCCAACTATTGTTTGCTTAACCTCTCTGCTTCATTAAACGAAGCTGGACGAAAGACAATATGTACCTCGTTTCGCAAACCAACCGACAGCAGTCAACTCGCGCATCCCTTTGGTCATATACTGTCCACGTCGCCATATCATCGACTCCAACTCTACAACTGCCAAGTATCCTGAGCGGCGTGCTGCGTATGACGTCTATCAAGCCCTGGTTGCAGTTTGCGGCGTTACTGTGAAGATATTAACGACACAGAGGCACAGCTGACCAGTACCACGTTATTCATGAAATGACCATTACAGATATCAATTAGAAATGCGACCTTCAACAGTTCCCGGGTATTGCGTCGTCATCCGGCGAGTGTGTCGTTTTCTACAGCAAGACCTTATTTCGGGTAGTTTGCACCAAGACAGACATCATCTTGACTATTTCTAGAAGGTTATTGCGATACATCAAATCTACGTCACGATATTCATGCGTGCTGAGACTCGCCCGGATCAGTATGTGGGAGTAGTGAGGCCCGTTGAATACCATAAACAAGTTAGGGGCGCTTCAGCTGCATAGCCTTAGCTCCCTATAGCTAGACCAAATAGGTTCTTAGAAAGGATACTTAATTCTGAATTGACAAATGCTCCTTGCGTCTGCGAGTCAGTGCTTTCAAGCATCAATTTCTGGCAAGTAGTCTATATTATGGACAATGTTGGATGAAAGCTGAGATTCTACTAGGCTCGTGACCAGCCCGACTTGCATACAGACTGGTAGTCCAGACTAACATTCTACGTATCAGTGATTATGAGTCAGATTATCGGCGGTGTTGCCTATGGCCTTGGCAGTTACTGGCTCACAGCATTCACTAGGCTGACTACTACTACGCTCATCAACGCTCATATCTTCTTGCGCTCTAGCTAGAATTTCGACCGGCCTCGAGTTATGCGGCCACCGGTTCTAATATTAGCAATGCTAGATAGCACTCAAAAACATGCTGTCTGGTTACTCTTCTTTCTTCGATCTAGTGCATCTCATCATCTAATCCACAGAAGAATTAAAACCAGCAGCAACTATATACATGACGGCATACAGTTTCGCCAGCGGAAACATGGCTTCCCTGATGGCTGGTTTGGGTATATCATTCATGTACGATTGTCTTACTAGAACTATGTCGATCGATGGCCATATACTAACGATGGCCGATAGAGTTTTCTTGATTTTGACTGCGCAAGTCTGGATATATTTCCGGACACATCTAATTCGATCTCGGGAAAACAGGCAGAGCAAATTTCTCGTACGAATGCATGTCACATATCACAGGCTAATCGCTGACAATGCAGGACAGGTTGCCTTCATCTGGTACTTAATCATACATGTTATGCATATAGCAGTTGACGGAAAGGCTAACGTTGCATTACAGGTTAATGCAAGCTGCCCAAATGTGAGTCCCCATGGAATATATATCTACAGATCACCGGAAGTCCTGCTAGAGCAATCACTACTCGGATCTCGTGCATTCATACAATGGAGTTCGAGGATATACCACGTTTCATGGGCCATCTGTTGATGTCAGTATCATCAGTGACTCATCATGGCGTTTTCTGACAGAACGACAGAGAATGGACACTTAACGCCGGAATATCTGTCAGTAGGGTTTGTCTTCCCAGTCTTGACCTTTAGCTCACTGTCGTTCCAGTCTTTGACCACGTCCCTTGTACATGGTGTTTTCATATTTAGGGTTTTCAGACGTACGTGCTACTGACTTATTTCGATCATGTTTTTCTGATGCCCATGTGAAGTCGAGAAGAGTCTCTATGGTAAACGGAGAATGTCACTCGTTCTGGTAGGCACTGCATTTAACTGCCACGGAAATAGCGGCTGATTGCGTTTATCAGATTGTGATTTGTGTCGTGGAGCAAGGTACAGTAGTAATCCTGCGACGTTGACTAATACTGAATCATGGAAAATAGTTTTTGGTCTTCTTGCTGCAATTTGCATGTAAGTCCAATTTCGTTAGTGTCGCCCCTGTCAGGCGTTTTCAACTACGCGAAACAGCTTCAAGATACGCGATCATCATAACTACAGCGTCATGACTTTCGTAAGTTTGTTCTACCTTTGATCCGAATGCAGCTCACAAGGATGAAAAGTGGTCTACCTCAATCTCGCTTGGTTGTTCAGCAATCAATGATGTTCTTATCGCTGGAACTTTGGCTTATATTCTCCACACACACAGGACTATATCGTCAAGGTGATTAATCGATTCGAGTATGAATTAACCTGTACATTGACCCTCTTGGCACTCAGAACTAACCAAATGATCACGAACCTCATCATATTCTGCTCGCAGACGGGTTTGATTACAACGCAAGTTTCTTTGTATTGACAATGGATACGTGCTCACTGCTTCCTGTGTAGCGTTGCAGCACTCATCGCTATAGGAATTGTGAGTGCTTCATCCTGCGCATTGACCATGGTTCTGAACAAATGCAGTGGGCAGCTTGTTTCGATATTGGTCATCTATATATGTGTTTTCCTATTGGAGGCTGTGAGAGCCTTGTTCCTATCAACTCGAGTACACGGAATGTTCTGACGACCCTGGCACGACAGCGTATGCTACATGTCTTCTCGCCAAGTGAGTCATTCTCAGCGGTTACAGAAGAGACTATTGATTTCTTGTTCAGCTTTATCGCTCGGGAATCCTACCTGCAGCCACAGACGGTGCATGAAACTGATATCAGTTGTGCACGTTTCGCACAGGTGATTCATGTGGGCTTACCGGACAATAACTCCGGGCATCAAGAAACATTGGTAATGCGAGGAGGAACAGATGGCTCGAAAGCGTCCTCCTTTCAAGTTTAAGCCGAGCTGCTATAATCCTTTGGGCATAACGCCACCATCTCGGAACCGTGTTGTCATAATTGCCTAGAGTTAAGTTATCGTCTAAAGTTCAACATCCACCGTATCACCATCCATCGGCCGTACTCGGACGAATACAGATAGTTTAGTCATACCTCCGTCCTTCTCTACTAATATGAGACTTATTTTCGTTTGGATGCCGCCATACACAGAATCTGATTGACAAATTATTGGAGCATGTTTACACAGCCACAATTCAAGCACAACTTCGACGGAACGGCTCATGACCGATGACCTCCCGTGACCTGCTCGTGATGGGTATCGTTTGACCGTGGGTGTCGGACCCGGGAATGTCTAATAGGACTAGTACTGATAGTAGATGCTTCTTGCGATCCAGATGGAACATTCACCGGCCGTTGTGGTTACCGACGTTAGCGGGACATGTCAGACAGCTGCACTCAGAGATAAACTGTATGGTCACTCTTCTTCCTTTATCCCAATCTGCATCTTATCCTCGATCTTCATAGAATCTGCATTCCATGGCCACGACGTCACTGCACAGCGGAAGCATGGCTTCTCTGATGACTGGTCTCGGTATATCATCAATGTAGGATTGTTTCGCCGAGAACCATATCTAGTATCTACTAATGATGGACGATAGTGTTTTCTTGATCTTGACTGCGCAAGTCTGGATATATTTCAGGAGACATACCATTCGATCTCGAGAAAACTGGCAGAGCAAACTTCTTGTACGAATCAAATCACACACCACAGACTGATGGCTGATGGCGCATTACAGGTTGCCATTATCTGGTAAATCTCACCAATTGGGCGCTTAGCGTGAGGACTGACATCGCTTTATAGGTTGATGCAAGCTGCTCAAATGTGAGTCCGTATTGAAAAAAAATGTTTGCGTGACGCTGTAACTCGTGCTAGAGGAATCACGTCTCGGATCGCGGGCATTCAAGTTCATACAACGGAATTCGAGGATTTCCCCCAATTCGTTGGCCGTATATCAACGTCAGTATCGCATGTGACTCGTCGATGCTCTTTCTAACAGAACAACAGAGAATGGGCGGTTTACACTGGGATATGTGTTAGAAGAGCTTTCTTCCCCTGCTCTTGACTTCAAGCTCACTGTCGTTTCACAGACCCTGACAACGTCTCTTGTGCATGGCGTTTTCATCTGTAGGGTTTGCAGCCGTACGTGCCACCAAAATACTAATATCGTGCTTTTCTCTAACACGCGTATGAAGTTGAGAAGAGTCTCTGTGGTAAACGGAGGATGACATTTGTTCTGGTAGGCACTGCGTTGGGCTGCTTCAAAAAAAGGGACTAATTGTGCCAATCAGATCGCATTTTGTGCTGTGGAGCAAGGTGCAGTGATTTATTCTGCGACGGAAAGTTGCTACTTAATCAAGGAAAATAGTTTTCGGTTTTCTCAAGGCTATCTGCCTGATGTAGGTTAGATTCCCGATGTCGCGT
>QLOO01002242.1:0-13116 GCA_003313855.1 Suillus sp. MG131 | reverse complement strand
GCTTTGGGAGATGAAGCGATGCAGATCTGCCCTTGCGCGTGTTTCGTGAGCGACCGTCTGACATCTTTGACGAGAACAAGTCAAGAGACAAGTTGTAGCAGACGAATCGCCTGGTCTCTCCTGATTTTAAAGGCAGGGGTCTGGTCTTCATAAATATCATCACGTACTTCGGAGGTAAAGTCAAATATAGTATTACTAATAATCAAACTAAGACCCTAAAACCGGGCGTAACGAAACAAGTCGCCGGCACGAATTGGCAGTACTTCCCCAGGGAATCCCCGCATCACCATGTAGGCTCGGTGACAAATTTATGTTAACATAATGATCGAGTCCTCGGGTCGAAGTTATTCATCCAGTATGTGTCAAAGAATCATCTATAGGAGCGTACAGGAGCATACTTAAACCGAATACGAAATATAATACCAGCGGGTACCTCAATCACAAAACTCGACGACAGAGTAACGCTAGAACCAGAACAAGGAGCACACAAATCGCGGTATCAAGAATTAGGGGAGGCCGGTGTGAACTACGACGCGTAAATTGCGCAGTTCCACGCATGTGGATTTGTCGCTCTTCTTCGATCCTATCGGACTGACGGACAGGAGTGGATACCATAAGGGCGGCCGAGCCATCTTGAACAACTTCGACTTCCGCGGTGTCGGCAGGTGAGGCCGACGATGGTGACGGCACGTTTGCATGCTTCGATGATCCCTCCTGGGGATCAGGGAGATGCTTTAGATTACACTGATTGCATTGTGGGCAAATCCATTCCCGTGACCTCATTGGGGTGGCGTTAGGTTTATTAAGTGCAATCTAGACCGATGCTTACAGTTGGGCCAGACGCTTGCGTTCCGAGACGGGATATTCGACAGAACCAACACCAGTGGCTGCCTGACCCTTTAGAGGAAAAAATCCTTGAAGTCCGATTATAGCTTATGCAAAAGGTGAGACACACTAATGCCGAATTTAAATGTAGAAAATTACCTGTGCGAACACCCCATGCAGGCTGCCATTCTTCTTCATGGTCTGGAGTACAACGGACGTTAGTTAACCGACTCCACAACAGCGCAGGGCATAACGAACAGTTTGTAAAGCTGATGCATATCTGATTCACGGAACCTTAATGTAATTCTGATGTTTTATTGGCAAGGGGCGTACCTTGGTATTTAATTCGAAACGTCCATTGGGCGTGAGCATCATCAGAGAAGGTGGTCGGAAGGGGTATTCTGCTGGAAGCACTATCCGGAAATGATACAGACCACCTTCAAATTCTGTACCAGAGGGGCCACGAAGTGTGCAATGCCATTCCTGCAATCTATTATTCGATACGCCAACGCACTATCGGTAGATATCGCTTACAAAAATATCATCCTATGGTTGCAGAGTCCAGACAAGTATATGTCGGCGGGGATAAGAGACTCGTGCCTGTGAGGAGCACGCACCTCAAGAGGAACTGCATGGTAATCGGTGCAGGGATCGTTGGCAAGTTCCCTCGCCTCTTGCATTATCCGCTTTACAGCTATACGGGAGGCCGGTCAATATGCAGCCAGAAGTAAGCAGAGTCCAAGTGCTGGCGCACCGGAGTTGTTCTTGTTGAGCGCAGGCATCGCCTCGGCGCTTCAGCTGCAGCGGGAATATGGCACGGACTTGCAGTTCACAACTATATACCGAGGATCAGACGGGCTGCTACCTGAAGCTGGAAGTAGTGGCGACCCTAAGATGATTGTAGACGTGGAAGGATTATGGTGGGTTATTAACGCCGTAACGGCATCACGTTCTTACTACTGAGGTCACGTGTATTTGAATTTTCAGTACTCGAGTCTACTCTACACCCTTAACGAGTCTTATTCTGCTTTTGTGCAAACCGACCTCGGTGCTACTATAGTGTGGGTTGAGTACTAGGTTGGTGATACACAAAACAATGACGGTGCACATTGCCAAGGTCAAAGTCAGACCTCGGAAAAGTGAGTCCCAAAATTATCCTCTCTGCACAGGTCATTTAACCAATGCCACGCGTAGACTTACCCCCCAGTGTCTGTGCAGTGGAGCTCTCAAATATGCTAGGGTGCTGGGCAGCAACAGGCGATATGCTAGCCAGCAACCAATGTCAGGCGGCAGCCGAGACTTTGTTTCAATGCATGCGCACGGCAGTAAGTTGATAGGTGTGTTATGCTGTATAATGTGTTCACCACTTCACTTTGCAGCCTGTCCGCGGAAAACAACCTAGATCGTCGATAAATTACCATCTCGCTAGACTGGGCAGAAACTCCAAATAGTCTTCTATGATCTGCAGTTCTCCATGCATACACGCACTCGCGTGAGTTTCAGTAACACCCGGCTTTCATTCAATGTCATTCTAAAGCGTCATACGTCAAATCATGACATGCGTTTTCCGCCCTGTATTCCTGTTGCGCTGATCCCATGGGTGTGTTGTTTTTGTCCACCAGAAAACCCTGGTTTCCCTTTGAATTTGCAAGGACGTGTCTTTAAATGGCATTCGACGAATCGCCCATACCTTGGACACGTACGAGCGTCCAAATTTGTCGTGTTCGCTCTGAACTCCAGTCTTTTGGGGTTCACGTGGGAGTATCCGAAGCCAAAGCATACTAAAATCTGTCAGGTTTCGCTCTGAGATCTGAACTTCAGTCTTCTGGGTTTAAAATACTACCCACACGACAGCAGGAAAACCGTCGTGGACAACATATGTGGCATTCCGCAACATCACGAACTGTGCTAGTGCGTGCGTTTGCATTCGCCGTCAATCATCGATCATCCCTTGCCACAATCAGAGTCGGTGAGCTGATAACTGGCAACCGATAATTTGTATATCTGGCAGTGCACCAGATGCCACCTATGAAAGCATTCACAAGCCAGTCAAGTTCAAGCTGCAAGACTATAAGTCTGTACTTTATGTGCCATAAGTTACTGTTACATAGAAAGCATGTGCATGCAAATGCGACTGACTACGATGTTATTGTAGCATAATACAGAAAACAAAATCGCAAGAAAAGGACAAGAGAACGAGGTGACGAACGAGAACTAAGCTAGACGAAAGATGCCAAAATAAAAGGGAAATACTATCGGGGACTTATCAATGGCTTCGAAGACATTTGTGTAGAGGGCTGTTTTGCTATCTCTTGTTGTCGCTGCCATATTAACTCTGCCCATAATGGATTCGGTGGAATGTGCCCGACAAGCGCACGGAGTACATCAAGCCTGGCAAGAGGTGTCAGTTAGATGGCGTGCATGAACGAGGTTGGACAGACCACTTCGCCTTTTCATCGTCCGTGTCTGCGAAGAAAAATATTTCCTGGTTTCCAGGAAATATGAGACGGAAGGAACGCTCGACTGCGAACATCCCATCATAATCATCTACTGACCGAGCGGGACTGAGAGCGCCTGTCCGTGTATCTTGATTGTCCTCAACTGCGATGGCTTTCTTGAGGTTGATGGTAGCCGTTGCCTTCTTAGTGACATCGTTGAATGCAACAAGATTTGCGCCAATCACCCGAAGGCGACGGCGTCGCCATGTCTGCAGTGAGACTAAGTGACCATTCATGAGATGGTAAAAAAATCGCGTACCATGCAATCTCCTCCATGTTGCGTCAGGGTACCCTCAAAATATGTAACTTTATGCCAGGCGACATGTCTTAAACCTCGATGACAGTCTTCAAGACTCTGTGGAAGCTGATTGCTCAGAACGCCAGGAAGAGGTGGAAGTCTAAACATCTGCAATACGATCTCTCCCAACTCCATGGTAGTTGGACCCCCTGAGGCTTCGATGCGCTGTCCGATTAGTGGATAGCTAGTCTCGAATAGTCGAGTATCGCATCTGGCAGCCACATCTTTAAATGAAATCAATGCACGCGCGAGGGTTCCATCTTGTTTGAGATACCGTGCGAGATTATCTGGGAGCTTATAAGGAATGACAGGTGGAGGGGGTGTCGATGTTGCGCGAGGTTGCTTTTTAGGTGATGATGAGAAGAAGCTAAGCATGCCACCCCTAGACTTGGGTACGGGTGTCGGGGGCTGCACACGAGGCGCAGGCGGTGGGACAAGAGCCTGTGTTTGAGCCGTGATGTGTGCATCACGGCGGACTTTGAGAGTGAGAGTGAACTCCAGCTTGTTGTGCTCGATACTGTCGCAGGATTAGTACGGTTTACAAAATTAATAGCGACAAACTTACAGCTCAAACTCCTGGTCAATGCGCGAATCTTTGAATAGACGGGTTTCTGGAGTAGTGACAAAATGTATTCCGTTGTTCAGAGTACATGTAAGAGCTGTAGGTTGCTGAGGTATGGGCACTTTCAAGCCGCGAACACCAACGACTGCACATTGATAATCTCATAAGCTATAGCTTTCAAGAATGATATAATTTCACTAACCTCTGACAAACACCTTGCCATGCGCCTTCCCAGGCTTTTCCATTGACCTATATTCCTTGATTTGCTTGGAATATTCATTCTAGAACGATGAAATGTCAGAATTAATTACAGAGGGGGCAAATGATCAATTACCATGTCCGATGGTCGACGGACGGCCTTCCACGCCTTTCCACTATTCACATCACCAGCAAGTGACATATGAGAGACCTGCTCGGTATCGGCAGACGCAAAAATGGCCTCATGCTCCCGGACACGATATTTCTACACACAAAGATCGATGTGAGCACCTTAACATGCACCAGAAAGCCGATGAGCTCACCCCTTTCTTATGTTCAGGATCAAGTTTCTTCAACTCTTTCGAGATGCTGTCGGCTAGAAGGTCGCCGTCACTGTCAGAGATACCGAGGTCAAGGAGCATATCCCTTTTCCCCAGGGCGCCAGCATCACCAGTACTCTGACTCCGCCGACGTGAAGGTCTGCCAGCAGGCGCTGCACGGGGTGGAGTATAGTATCCCAGCGACTCATCATCTTCTCGTCTTCGCGCTGCCCGACGCTTCTCGAGGATAAGTTCCTCTCTCTGACGTATCGCGTGCTTCGTCTGTGACTCAGGTTGCTCCTCTGCTAGCACGGGGCTGCTGAATGCTGGGGCAGTATACACTATCGAGTCCGTCGCCGCGCGCTGCAATGGTGCCGCACGCGGCTGTACAACATGGCTGTCCATAGACATCGACGCATCAAAGTCCGTCTCCGTGCGCATAGACTCGTCGCCCGCACCAAAGCTATTGTCGAATTGCCCTGCTTTGATGCCTTCAGTGACGGACTCGATGCGCATATGCGTGTGTCTTCTCGGGCTTGAGCTTCCACTCGCCGTGCCTTTGACATCGTCCATGAGTCTGTCGAGTGCCGAGCGCATCTCGCTGAACTGAACGGAATTCACAGAGTCTCCAAGACCAGGACCAAGACCGAGGCTACTGTTGAGGTCGAAACTCGCATCAACGGACAGGGCAATGTTCGTAGGTGGTGGAGTAAGGGGGCCGAGGGGGCCCCTTGTGACAGCAGGATTCGGGGACCCCTGCTGACTTACTGCAACGGCCGCAGAGTTGAGTGTGCATTTCTCTGCAGTTTGAATAGTTGCAAGCTCGGCGCTGATATCTGTCAACACCGACATCGACTCGACGCGTTTCTCCTGTTCCTTATCTTCTTCAGTCTCTGCATCACTGATGATGCTGTCCTCCTGAAGAAAGTCACAGGACGCAATTTGTTGGGGAGATCTTGCATCAGCAGCTTGCTCAGCCGCACCACCCAACACCAAAGGACTGTCCGCACTGCGCGTGCGCGTGAGGCGCATCTGCATGTCCTCGCCGAGCTGCACTGAGCTCATGGAGTCACCGAGACCTACACTAAGATCAAAGCTGCTGGAAACGTCAAACGTCGTGTCAAGAGATGAAATAGTGCTCGCAGGTCGTTGAGAAATAGGTTGAGTGGGGCCTCCCGGCCTTATAACGTTGGGACTCGGGGAACCTCGTTCTGCAGCTTGGAGAGTTGCAAGCTCGGCACTAATATCCATTATCACCGGCACCGACTCGACGTGTCCCTCCTCTTCATCTTCTTCAACCTCTACATCGGCAATGTCGTTGCCGTGGGACTCGGCTTGTTTTGGGAGGTGTGCATCTGCGTCTTGCTGCGATATACTACCTGATGTCATAGGGCTGTCCGAGCTGCGTTTCCGCATGAGACGTGTATGAATATCCTCTCTGCTGATGCGTGTCCTTGGGGCGCGTCCTGCGCTGCCATCAATGGAAAGGTTAGGCGAGCTCGCGGACTCGCAGAGTGGGGAGCCTTGGCGTAGGACAGGTGACTCCTGACGGACGGCTGGAGGAACGATGGGTGAAGGGGGGTTCTGAGGGGAGCTTACGAAATCCAAGAGCGCAGAGGGAATTGAATCATATGCTGCGGCTGGCTTCTCGCTGTGACCAGGGCTGCCATAGTCACCTTCGTCAGAATAGAAGGCATCATCCCGGCCTTCGTCACGATGCAATTCCGAGACATCACCATCCGGGCGGACGGTTGGCGGACTAATATGTGATGGGGGAGTCAGAGGAGTGTCTACTAACTCTAAGAGCTCAGAAGGGAGTGACCCGAATATTGCGGCTGCCTGGTCGCGGTGATCAGGATCAGGGGTGCCATAGTCATCTTCATCAGAATAGAAGGGATCATTTTCCCCTTCCTCACGGTCAAACTCAAGGACATCACAACGCTCGTCCCATGTTACGGTTTTTCGTCTCTGGCGCCTGCGTTCGAGAGAGGGCTGGTCAGCAGTTCGGGGACCATGGAGGCGTTTGGTAACGAGCGATGGGCGGGTGGGGGTAATCGGCTTTGATGGATTTGCACTCCTATGAGTGGAAGGCTCCGGATTTGGCGGGACAGGAATGGGCTTGGAAGGGACTGGGGGTGGAGTTTCGTCCTGAGCGCCAGGAGGACGTTTGAATGGGCTCTTTGTCACAGGCTCCTTCTCCGCGAGTCCCTGGTAGACTTTCGACTGACGGCGTTCCCGCTTGAGGGTAAATGGACGCTCGTTTTCAGCTTGGTCGTGCATGGAGTCGGGGCGGGGACGCTTCTCGCCACTGACCCTACGCGGCGTGGGTTTAGGGAAAGGGATGTTGGTCTGCGCAGAGGTGGAAGGTCTGGATGGCGTTGGAATTGAAGACTTGAAAGGAGATTTGGAAACAAGATTGTTATTCCTGAGATGTCTGTAACTGGATGAGGATCGACGGGCGACAAGAGGAAAAGCTGGTTTAGAGCTATCACGCTTCGCAATTCGAAGAGGCGTCGTGCCCGTGCTAGCAATTGGTGAAGAAGATTTGTTCCAGCCCATGGCGGAATTGCGACGGATGGATGATTGAACAGGATCAGACGAGTTGGAAAGAAGCGATTGTGGGGACGCTGTGGAATTTAATTGTGCACTCATTGTGAGCGCTATTATATGGTTTACCACCTGGTGTCGTCGCTATCGTAAACGTTAAGCTCGATAGTGAGCTAATCGTTGGGGTCGTTGGCGGAAGTATCTCGGTTGTGGTAATGAACAGAGTTAAAGAAGGTCAGTCAACAAACATCGTGGGAATCTACCCGCACGCGTCTGTGCACGTGATCGCGAAGTCCGCCCTTAAGGCTGCCTGAGGAGGACATAGAAGGAAACGACTTGCCTTTTGATATGCCAAGTAAAATTCTCTTGAACTTTTAACAGGAGTTAACATGCCGTGGTTGTAAGTGTTCTTGCAACAGGCTTAATTCCGCATAGATACCAACGTGTCTTAGCTATCACTATCATTGGACGATTCTGTCGTTTCAATGGACTAGCCAGGGCTAGCCAACTATTTGATCATGATGGAGGCGACGAATCCCCGAAGGTAGAGATGAGTGACGATGAGTCTGCAAAGTTCTCGGCCGGTAGTCGGGATATCTCGAATCCTCTCCTTTCCTCTCCACAGAGTCTCCGCTGCTCGACGTCTTCATCAATCTCGACCCGTTACCATATAGAACGTTGAACGTTGAGGCTGGCTCTCAACAAGCAAAAGTCTTCTGTTATCACAAAAACAAAGGGTGTCAAACACGTCTTATTATCTCCTATTCTCAAATTTATCCGATGTGTATGCCGTGGAGCTTCTAGGGTGTGGTGTAACAACAGGTTAGCGAATGCCAGGCTGCAGCCAGGACTTGTGTTTCAGACCGCAGTAAGTGCTCTCGATGCATTCACAACCCTATTATTGTGCAACCTATCCGCGGTAAACTAGCTGGATCGTCGATTAATTACCACTTCGCTAGACCGGGCAAATACTCCAAATGCTCAGGTGTCCTACTTCTATCTGTAGTTCCCCACGTGAATTCCAGCCATACATGGCCTGGTAACACGACTAACATGCATTCTCTCCATTTCCCCGCTTTTACATACTGAAGGAGAACGCTTGCTTGTTCTTTAGGGGCACTGGAGGCCGCAACTCACACGGCTGTGGGTTCAGTGGGCTATTCTAATTTGTATTGAGTCACTTGATGCAGATAATAAATTCGGGGATTTGTTTTCGTAAGTACTTACTAAGGTGTGCACTGCCTCTGGACTGGTCGGACTTTATTTTTCTCCATTAGAGCCAGCGGTGCAGCAAAGGTGCGTGTCTAGAACAAGCAGCATTGAGGTAACGTTTTCTAGTACTCCTTGTGATGACTGTGCAGTGCATTGTGTGTGCAAAACGCTATGCTGTGCAGTGTTAAGTAACGCTCCAAAATGGAAGGCGGTCCACTTGACGGCATGTTGGGTCCAGTACAAATTAAGGGCTCCTGAGTTCACGAGGCACCTTACTTATTCCCCCTCCCCAATGAGAGCTTCATGTCAAACCATAGAAAGGTCGCTATTTTCTGGGACTATGGTGAGTTTCTACGTAGCTGCCTCTGATTGCTCATGGGGTATATCATCCTCTGTCAGAAAATTGTAGCCCTCCCTTGAATTCGCAAGGACATGCCATTGTCAATGGCATACGACGAATTTCTCATGTCTTTGGATACGTAACGTCATTCAAAGCATACTTTGACATGTCCTCGCAGTCCTCCCCCAAGTCTGTCGGGTTTCGCTCTGACCTTCAGTCTTCTGGCGTGTCCATAATTGACTGCCCCCACAATGGCAAGAAAGAAGTCGTGGACAAGATGATTCTCGGTATGTATTCCGCAAGGCGCCCGTAGCGTGCACTATGAACTTCATTGTTAGTGGATATGATTACATTCGCCGTCGACAACCCTTCACCTGCCACGATTATTCTGATAGCCGGTGACCGAGATTATGCTTATGCTATATCAACCCTCCGCCTTCGACAGTACACTGTCGTTCTCATCGTACCTCCGGCGCCAAATATTCCCCAGAGCCTAGAGTCTCAGGCTTCGGTCGTGGTGGACTGGAATTTTGCTATTCTTGGAAAGCGCACGGAAGCCGACGCAGCACCAGTGCGGCAGCCTTATCGCAACCTTGACGAGGATATCGTAGAGCGGCTATCACGCGAAATTTGCGATTCGAACGAGGATCCTGCCGTCACCCTTCTTTCCTCGAATTTCCCCACGACACCGGCCCATGCGCGGCGTGTCAGTGCAGCAGAGCTGCTACAGCCGTCTGTATTTGAACAGAACTCAGACCCAACTTCGGGCGATGCTACTCAGCCTGCCTCGACGTGGACGTCGAAAAAGGTTGGTAGCACAATCCCTGAGACGCCTGTACGCCCTAGATTCGAGTCTGTGGCGTCGCGGGCTAGATCCGCGACACAGTCGACGCAGAATGTTCCAGACATCGAACAAGGCTCAGGCTCCCCTCTCAGAGAGCACAAAGCACTTTCAAATGAAAGTCTCGCAGACGGTTTCGTTAGCTGCGCTAACGAGATTCAGGATGCGACTCAAGATCCTTTTGCCAGACCCCCTACCGGTCTGCAACGTAATCAGAACAGTGCAGAGTCTGGCCTACCACCAGCCACAGGCTCAGGTAACTTCACTCTATCTCCACCGCCCGCCGCCACGCTCAACGTTAATGTGGAACACGCTCCCCTCCCCTCTTCGTCGCACACCGGTACGATCTCGGGGGGCACCCCCATTGTAAACGACAACACACCCCAGAATGCTGTACCTGCTGCGGTGCCCTTGTCACCTGTATCCTCACGAGGGCGGAATGATGACATTACTGCACCGAATTCAAAGAACATTGACCGTACCTCAGCCATGTTAGATAACTATGCCGTTGCGTCAGACAAAGCGGCACTTGAGGACGCCTTTGGAATTGATGGCGAAGATGGAGACGACAACGGAAGTACCAGTGACGAGTGTGATACCTCGACTGGAAGTCCTCTTTGGACCAAGGTCAACGATTTCTCGCACACAGAGGTTGCAAACTCTCCGTCTGATTCTCCCCCTGCACCTTCTGTAATTTCCATGTCTCCGACATCGTCGTCAGCACCGTCTCCATCGTCACCGTCTTCACTGACTCTGACTGTCGACGGTTCCGACGTTAGCACATCTAACGTCGACAACAGCCCACAACAAGCGACGTCTGTTATCAGTGATAACAAAGACAAACCTTCTTTAAAATGTCAAGCGCCTCTGACGAAGTCCGTGGAAGATGACATTCGACGCATTGCAACCCCGCGATTCCTCCCGCTGATCAATCTGCTTTTGCTGGCAAGGTCGAAAGGGGAGATGAAATCATCAAGATCTACAATCGCTATGGACTTGGTCAAGTCTGACAAACATTTGTACAAGCGCGTCGGGGTGACCCGGTTCGCGCAATACACTGCGCTAGCAGAACAAGCTTCTCTTGTGAAGCTAACTGCGCGGAAGGGCGCTACGTGGATAGAGCTCCATCCGAATTTGTACAGCCAAGACATAGACTCGGGTCCTGGGACATCATCCGCCCCATCGACTGTCCATAATGACAACTCTCCTACACCACTGGATAACATCAAGACTCCAACACCATCTTCAGGAACTATACCACCCTTAAACACCGCGTCACCTTCGGCCATCAAAACACCCGCACTGAACCCAAACGCTCCACCTTTCATGGCAATGCCGATTCCACTTTGCTTCCAGCCACTCGTTGCCTGCTTGACGAAAGTTCACGATGATGGGATAGCAGAACCGCTTCGTTCAGCAGTTGGCCAAGCGCTTGGATTTGGAGTATATTCTCAAGTTGGCACGACCAGACTCAGGGAATATCTCACTGAAGCCATTGACGCTGGTGTTGTAATGTGTGGTGATAATTGGGTGAAGCTTCACCCTGATGTGCGAAGCGGAAAGCGTTCTTGTTAGTTTGGTTTGCTATTTCTGTGTAACGGCTGGAGCTACTACCTGTTGTAAGAGTATGTACTGGTAATCAAGCATTCCCCAGCAGAGGGTTGTATTTTATAAACTGGTTCTTCGACAAAAGTCCTTGTGTTCCCTTGTTCTTTCAGTGGTGCCCATGCAACATCTCCGGCTCGACCAGTATTTCAGTATTGGGATGCTGCCACGAGAGCGTGTTAACTGAGTACGCCTTGATGGGCTCAGTTATCGGGAAGAGAAAAATAGGACTCACCTCTATTCTGCGACAACCATTCTAGTCATTGATCCGTTCATCGAAATCAAAGAACACTGAGCCAACTCTGTAGTATTGAACAGGTAACGGCGGGTCTTCTATGTCGAGAGCGATTGTGAGGTATCCTCGCTGATGGGACTTGATTCAGGATCCGACTGAGATCAAACATGATTTCCCAGTCCACGCAAGTCCACAGTGACGCCACGCAGAAACCGTAAAGTCCCACAGATCAAGTTGTGGGAATCGCTCAAGATGCATAACAAATGAAAGATCTTTGATGCTGAATGAGGTCTGAGAAATGATGGAAGGGCCTGTGTTGTATTTGAATTTTGAAGCGGGTACGTCGTCGTGGAATGGATTGAAACATGACCTAGTTACCAAACAGCACATATAACGAGAAACCACTAGTACTATCCAAGTACTATCCCAGAAAAGTCATCAAGAAAACTTTCATTGAGACGCACCCGTGACCAAAATTTCTAGCATCTCCTTTGTGCCTCCCAAAATTCATGTCATCCTTCATTATAACTGAACCTGCCACACTGGCTCTTGTTATTTGATCCCATCGTGATCAATCACAATGAAGTAATAGAATGATTCAATGAAGAGTAGGCTAGAGTACTTGATCGACTCCTCGTGGTCGTCGATCTGATCGAGCTTGAAGAGCTTGAAGAAAATTTGAATGCAAAATGTGCAATAAGCGCTCTGATTTGAACTTGACCAATATTTGACTAGTGACTTATGACTGGCGACTACTAAGCGCTAATTATGGAAACAGGATCTACTCTAGCTCTTACTAGGTTATCAAGCGCTAAACAATTTCAACATCTACCCTGGCTCTCCTCAGCTAGGCCTACACCGTCCATGCATTCAAGGCCACCCATCAGAGCATTCGCAGCTTGACGGCTTACGCCCGCTGCTCCTGAATGGGTGTTAAGACCCACCCGAGAAATCGACTGATTTCAGACTCGTCCTCTATCGACAAACACTCTTCGCAAGCGAATTGTCAATATAGAATTGACAGAGCGCAGTAGCGATGACGATGACGATATTGCATAATGGTCGACCACGAGGTGGTGAGTTAGTAAATTGTGCAACTGGTTATTTACATAAAGGTGTTGATAACATGCAACTCGCTTCAAGTTGTTCGGACGATTGGTTTACCTCAAGGCCAGTGGAACTAACTTTTAGGATCCGACTTCTTCCCCCGTATAAGTATATGAAGCCCAGCCATTCGTTTTTGCATCTTTCACATCTGGGTTAAAGCTCAGCCGTACCACGATGACAAATGTACATCCTAACGCACATGCAGGCTTCGCGACTGGGACGAATGAATATTACGATCGGTGGGTGGGCTGTTTGCGTGGTCCGCGTGCATTAATCCTACTGATTTGGATGAATCCAGAGTTCGCCCCTCGTACCCAGCTAATTGTCTTTCATATGTTCACAGCCAGGTACCCAAGAGCACATCGCCGTTGAAAATCGTCGAGTGAGTCAAATGCATTACTTTTATATTTTCTCCCCTCAATTAACTTTCAGGATTGGGGCAGGGACGGGCATTTTCACCCGTGCCTTGTTGACTCATCCTGAATGGGCGACAAGCATTGGCACTCTGAGAGCCATCGAACCAAGCGA
>QLOO01002233.1:0-14854 GCA_003313855.1 Suillus sp. MG131 | reverse complement strand
ACGAGTCGGAACAAATGTC
Source organism: Suillus sp. MG131 (assembly GCA_003313855.1). Taxonomy (NCBI): domain Eukaryota; kingdom Fungi; phylum Basidiomycota; class Agaricomycetes; order Boletales; family Suillaceae; genus Suillus; species Suillus sp. MG131. Next base: position 14,835 of record QLOO01002233.1, on the reverse strand, counting down.
TTACTAACTGCATGCTAGTAATGTGACAGCAATATACGAGTTTCTGTATTCGACAGGTTTCTCCGGTCTGCTCGGAGTAGTACTAGTAAGGGGTGTGTTCAGTGTCCACAGGTGATGTGGGATTTATTTCAGAAGGCGGGAGCTCTTCAACCAATCGGTAGAACGATTAAAGTCCACGGGTATGATGAGATTGGTAGTGACCGGTTAAGGACGCATGTGCGTCGGTCTCTTACGACCAGTCCCTCTGTCATACGTCAAGAAAGCGCTTAAGCGCTGTCGCTGCATGAGTAGCTTGGTTTATCAAGGGTTGGGGAACCCCCTGACTGTTCAGTCAACGAAATCGGATTGCTACGCGGAGGGACATGAGAACGGTTGGTGCTTGATGTTCAAATCTCGGCGGACTACTAGCGTGGAGGGAAGATGACTAATAAGCGCGTACTCGCAGGCTTGGCGCTGACCCCAGACAGCGCGCGCATGCTCGTCGTGGTCGACTCGGAGCACCTAGATAAACAGCCGAGTTGGGCAAGCGAGAAATGCGTTCCACATACTATCCCTTCTTCAGCACCCTACAGAAATCGGCACATTCACTCAACATAGATATCATTCCCTCTCTAGTACAACTCATTTCGTTGAACGACCACGATTGAGGCAGAATTGAGTGAGATAGTTGAAAGTGCCGAAGCCTCACGACTACAGCATCTAATTTTTGGTTGTAAACTGTACTTGCGCTCTTACGCCGAATTTTACTTTGGTCCGTGTGACATGGTGTGACTTACGGCGACATTTGCATGACTGTCTTCTATGGGGTGCCCACTTAGTAGGTAAGAGACATTGCGCCGGGCTGGAGTAATGCATCGTTATCTATGCCAAAGGTGGTCAAACCTCCTTATAGCGTGAGTGTTGCTATCTCGTCGGCAAACTGAATTCAAGTGTTTTCACTTTCGCGGGGATCTTGACTCCACTGCCAAGGCGTTTCAATCTGCACTCATCAATCAGCATTCTCCGATACAGGGCAGCCAAGCAACATACTGCGCTCAGCGTTCCAATTGAAGAGTCTTATCGTTATTCACACGAAGCACCAGCACCAGTCAGCGGAAGCCAAGTAGAGCCAAGCAAGCCAAGTATGTGACCTGTGTGACAGCGGGTCACATTGTCTCCTTGGAACTTGTTCATGATGCCGCCTACACGGCAAGAATGGCTTGCCATCTTCCTCACCGTTATCTTTCAGCTCTGCTCTGCCATGGCTCAGAACGACAGCACTGGTTATGACAGTGACCCTATTCTACAGTTTAGACCTGCTTTCGTCCAGTCGCTACCAGTTCAGATCCTCCTAACAGGCGTGGTCCTCACGCTTGTTGTCGTTCTGCTTCTTCATCTGCTTTTTACCGCTCAGTATCACTGGCCTCTGGCTCGTGTCAATTATATGCTGCAGCTCACGGGGGTGATAACTTTGCTCGCTTCCGTCACCGCTACTATCTATGTCGTATTCTCCGCCAATGTAGAAGAGAGCCAGCATTGGCCATACATGTTGAGCTATCTGGCTGTAGACATGCCAAAGTTTGGCACCAATATGACCGAAAATTCCACTGATCCTACTGTGATATATGCACACCGATGGTCTCTTGCCGAGAGTGCTACGTGGACCGTAATGAATGCGACTACATCTATGGTTATCCAGGTCAGTGCAAGTGAACATAGCCCGCTCTGATCGTACCGATTCTGTTATATAGATTACCCACATTCATTTTCTGACCTTGCTGTTTCCCTCAAACCTGGAGGCAAGACTCATTTTTGGCCTGCTTGGTGAGTGCGCGTGTAAAGCTCCTGCATCTCTGTTCCAAATGTATCCGGTGTCTTGAATAAGGATATCATGTTCCTTGGTCTCGGATATTATACCATTCCTCGATTTTGGAACTTTTCCTATCGGTCATGGGCGCTTTTTGTTATGTATTCCGCAATACTGATCTCAACTCTGTGTTTGCTTTCTGCTTGTAATCAGGTCCATTGGCCATCATTTCCGCTGTAATGCAACTGCTCCCGATCTTCTACGGGATGAACTCGATGCCACTCGCGGAGGACACCCGGAACGTGTGCAATGCAGCTTTGTCGTTGCTATTCACTTCTGCACTAATAATCTGGGGCTTTTTTGTTAACCGGGAGGCGGCATGGCGTACCGATGGCGGGACAGCAGCCTTCGGTGCTGGCGCAATCGTTCTCGCCCTCATGTCGACCACGCTCAATTTTATCTACATACCGAGTCAAGACCAGTATGGATGGATGCCAAAACTTATGTGGAGCGTGGTCATGTGGCAAAGCTTCCTTGGATGGTGGTGGTGGGTTGGTTCTGGGATGGGCGTTGNAGGTGGAAGAGTTGTTGATGAAGGAAGAGAAACGTGAAAGAAAGAGGAAGCTGAAAGCACAGAAGAAGAAGGAGCGACGGGAGAAGGCCGAGACCATGTGGAAGGGTGTCACCGGTGCATTTACAACGAAGCGCGACCACTTGGATAGCCGGGATTCCAGCGAGGGACACGAAGGACTTGACAATTCTGAATCGCTAAACGCTATCGCTTCTGGCAATGCCCTGTCGACTGTAGGTTCGATGACAAATGGGTCGTCAGGGGGCATACTCCCTCTACAATTTGCAACCAGATGGTACGCACGCTTGCGTCATGCACATCTTACCGCAGCGAGAATACAAGCTGTCGAGCGCGTGGAGCGCATACACCAAGTGTTTGGCCGTGAAGAGGCCCGAAATTCGATGCGGGAACCTGGTTCCCAGGTTGTCGGATGGGGATTGGGTAGCTATGGATTACGAGGTGTAGAGCGGGATCGAAGGGAAGGACAGGGACCACAGATCAGCATCGAAGTGGATGACGACAGAAATAATCCGGGCACAATTGCAGAACCAGAATTACTGCCGCAGGACCAGTCCTTTCGGCGGCGTGGCCACCAACCTGAACCCCAGTCGTCGCAACATGCTCCACCGGCGCCAGAGACGGACCTTGGGTTTGGATGGAAATCATTCTGGTGGTGGGGACCTCTTCGGCGGTGGCGCTTACGGGACTCGACGGCTTATAGGTGAGGAGAGTAGTTTGATGCGAGAGGATTTTAGAGATGCTGTATGATCTGATGCAACGTATATCCTGTGCTCCTGATATTTGTTGTTGGCATTAATGTTTTCTTGGACCCCTACAGCCATACTGTTACACCAGCCATATTTTAGGCACTTGATGTTGCATGGCCGTAAAAATCTACCCTCAGCACAAGAGTGCCGTGGGCTATACACCTTCGTACCTTATTACTGTTTTGACATGCTCCACCAATACCTCGTGTACAATATCGACTTTCTGTAGAATATTTCGGTCCATATTGTTCGTTTTGGACCCCCATCTTCTATCGATGACTGATCGAAGCTGCCAGATCATTGGAATATCTCTGATGCCTACTTTTAGGGTGAGCGGTTGGTGAGCGGTACTTACTGACACTAGCACTGGTCTTCCGAGAAGCAACAAATGAGTTGTTTGCACTTCGAGTTCGATGCCATGGTTTAACACGCTCTTGCCACGTTTTTCCCAGAGACAGACAAAACCTGTGGTACGCCATTCTCTTCTTAAAGACACTCACATTTAATAAAGGACCGCGACATACTACTATACTAGTACATTCCAGCGAGAGCACGCTTTGCGCACAACGTGTCAGAAGGCTTCGAAAATCATAGTACATAGTAGGAATGTTGCTCCTCGCTTCTTGTAGCAGTACTCACTACCTAGATACGCTCCAAGATGACGGCCGCGGAGATCAGTGTCCAAGGTGTGTTTTTCATGGCGAGTTGAAAGTAAAAAACGCGTCGTTTGGTTCTGGACACGCGCATGAATTGCTGTACATCATGTTGGCCACGAGCCTTGACGATGCGTCTGATAATCAGCTGACGACGACTGCGACGACTCGGCAGAAAACCCTGCAGTGGTATTTGATTTGTTTAGGCCTCCTCAAATGGTATATTCTACAACTGATCAATGCAGATAAAGAGAATGCACATGCCTATAAATTGCTGGGCAAATAGCACCTCAGTACTGCAGCTCGACCCACTACCAGTTCCTATCATGGCTCGTTACACCACTCGCGGCTCCAGAGAGAGTGGGTTTTTTCTACTACTGTCATTTACCGCACTATGATTAAATGTATCTATGCGTTAGCAGCCTTCCCTCAACTTCAAGGGCGAGTGTTCATGAAGCGGCCTTCGCAAGTCTCCATAGACCACTTATGCAACCCTCGGACTCCCGCACGCTATCTCCATGCAGGGTTGAAAATGAACTCCCGGATGTGCTGCAAGACACAAGTAAGCATCTCTTAAAATTGAAGCTATGCATTGCAGCCTGAATGCCTCTCAAAGAGAATAATTAGAGACTTAGCTCTTCGTTATATCGATTTTTCGATACCGTATCTGGAGCAGTCTCAGTCACAAATAGATTTTTTCAAGCGAGAGGTAATATATTTTGACTATTTGATTTGTCTGCGGCTGAGACATATCTTAGGTCCTACTCGACGAAGAGCTGTCGCACCTGATGTCGTATCAGGACGGATGGGCGGTTGAAGTCTTTCTCCGCATAATCTTCCATCGCCCGGGAATTATGAGAAATCTTCAGGTAATTCAAAACTACTTGATTAAACTGCCAGATTATTCTGATTTATGACCAGGAACTAGACTCTGAGCTTCAGATTACACAGGTTCTAAGTCCTCTTCTACCCGACTGGCAATTATGCTTTGAGTCCATCTAACACATCTTTCAGTATGACCGTCCATGCCAGAGACGATCAAACGTTCACTCTGCCGACCTGGCTGGTACTCAGCTTGAAGATGTGCAGGTCTCCTATTCCACTGATAATCATGCTCCGAGTCCGCCTAACACACATGATATAGCATAACCGTCCGCGTCAAATGTCACTCGCCGTTGGCTCTGACGACCGGGTTACTCAGCCTGAGGATGCGCAGGTTCTTCTCTATTCCACTGATAATTATGCTCCGAGTCCGCCTGACATAGTATACGCTATAGCGTGACCTTGTTTACTCTGATAGTCAGGCTACTCAGTCCAAGGATAATCAAGTAACCACGGTTCGAGACGGCGGTCCCTCCAGCACTGTCTCATGTCTGGCTCTTTTGTCAACCCTCCTGGCTTCAATGCCAGGTTTGCACCGCTTCCATGCGGTACTCACCGAGGCTGGCCTGTTTAATGACGAGCACCTACTGTATTTTTTCCGAATGACATCTACGGGGAGGGAGAAATTCATTACACAAGCACTCATGGCGACCTCTACCCTGTTCGAACGAGTTGTAATCATGGAGATTCTGGAAGAATTAAGACATAACACTCTAGTTGGTGGTATATAACACATACCATAGTGATTACGAACATGTCTCTGCCAATTTTGAATTCACCACCTCACATTGACCTTCATCAATTCCTATACCATCCGATCTCAACCCATCTTCGGTCGGATAACACACAAATATCGGCTTGCGCAACGAACCGTATTTTCCTGTAGCGGTCAAATTTCATCCTTGCTGAATGGTACAGCTTACCCGGAAATCACCCCGATACAAAGTCCTGCACATTGGCTACGTGAATATCCATCCACTGACGTTTTTTATTGGCTGGAGATTACCTGTGGTGACCGAAATATCTCCTCGATTTACGCTACCAGTCTGTAAGGGCCAAAGCGATTGTTGTTAGTACAAAATATACTACAGTCAAATTGCTCACATTGCCATATAAACGAGCTACCTAATATCTCCTGTGATCAAAATCGAGGGACGGGCCAAACGAAATCTACAAAACTCATCAGTTTTATTTACAATTTGAAGGAAAACTAGCCTACTGCAGCAAAGCCTGTGGGAGACTTCTTGCATGCAGTTACACCGCCCTCGATCTCCCCTTCCTCACTGCATCTGACCAGTCATTTCCGGATTTCCGTGCCATCAACATTGGTCCTCTGAGTATGCCACAAATTCTTCTTTCGCCGTAGATCCGTCTCCTTCTGAGCTGTTGCTTGCCAATTTCACGACATGCTCTGGATCAACGACATTTCCTTTGATCCAGCCGACAGTCAACCAGCCCGTGCTAAGCCTAGATAGAATCACCTCAAGTTTGCTGTCAACATAATAGCATGCACATCTCATCCCTTTGCTCCATACAAAGCTAACAAAAGCTCGAGAGCCTTCGGGTCAGAGTGGCGATACCCAGGCGAATACCCAGGAGTTTGAGTAGAGATGGTCATGAACGGGTGAATAATGATTCTGGAATCATCTCAGAAAGCTGCAACGAGTAATACCGCTCTGTCTCGAGCTAGCGGTAGAGGTTGAGTTTCCGACGAGGTCGGCAAGTTTGGAGTGTGGACACTGTCATGTTTGACCCGGAAATCGCATGAGCTACAATCATGATTGTTCTGAACAGTGCTGCTAGAAGTGCTGGAGGTCGCATCTCCTGTGCTATTATTAGGCAGTTTGAAAGTGTGAATGAGACGGTGCATTAAACATTAACATTTGAGCTAGGCCTTTTCGTGATTCAAAGTCACCCAATTGTCTCCGAGTCGGAACCTGTAATAATGTGACCACTATACCAGTTATGCGCGCGTCCGAGTCGTCTTGGTAGGCTAACGACAATGGCACTCCGAGCTTTATAAGATATCCAAGACAAAGTTTGCTTAACTGAAAATTTTTCGATAAAGTCGACTGATGATGATTGTCCTTGGGAAGTGCTATAGTCGTCTTTATGTAATCAAAGATGGTCCCAAATGGGAACTGTGCAATGTTGGGACAACAGATATTGTGGCGCTCACACACTTGTGTGAATGACCGGCACTGCAGTGCACGCTGGGTGCGACTGGGCCAGCAACTTCGTAATTTTGCTGCTGCTGCTACACTTTAAGCTTTAAACTTCAGCTGCTGTGCTCTATACTTTGTGTATGTCGACCCAGTAACTCACTTTATCAGGTTTACATTCTCAGGGCGCTGGGTTTTGATTCTGAAATTGGACTCTCACGAACTCCCGCAGCACGCGAGACCTTGCGACTATGATAGAGCAAAGCTATCTATATTTCCGGGCTGTCTCGCCTGCAGCTCTAAAGCCACGGGAAGCAATATATAACATTGTGTTGCATCCATCCTTCCCAAACCAATTGGCAGCTAGAAACACCGATCATGAGGGGCGTCCTGCAGTGGTTACGTGGCGATCTAGCCACGTCTCAAAAGCTTCCACAGCTACTACAAGAGCATACTGTCCGTCTGGTTTATCTCACATTATTTCTCACTGTATTCCTCCTCTTTCTCTTGGTCGGTTTATCTCTGCCAATTATCAAGTCAATCATTATTATCAAAGTATCAGCCGTAAATTCTGTTGATCCCGTCTTGAATGCAGTCACTGAACTGCGATTTGGAGTATGGGGTGTCTGTGTATTGAGGTAGAGCATCTACTTTGACCAATTTCACCGATGTTTTCTTAATCCGTCATGTTTCAGTATCCTTAACGGCATCGAAGTACAAGAAGCATGCTATGGCCCACAGCTGGGATACACCGTTCCTACAAGCATTTTGGCTATCGTTGGGCTCTCCTCTAAGCTCGCAGATGTTGCAGAGACGACCCTCTTGACTATACTTGTGTTGCATCTCGTCAGTGCAGCACTCTCGACTGTCGCCTTTGTGTTGTCTCTCTTGCTCCATTCCCACCTGATCATAACAATCTCGCTCTTAGTCGCCACCATCACAGCAATTGTTTCAACTGTTGTTTTTGCTGTGAACGTTGCGCTGTTTTTCAGCATTAAAGACAACATCGACTCCCTTTTCCCTGGAGCCGACTTCGTTGTAAGCTTTGGGAATGGCTTGTGGATGGTATTGGTGGCAGTGATTTTGGCTTGGATAGCGGTTATCATGCTGTCAGCACAGCGATATTATCGCTGGAGTGCGATCAGACGGTATGTTTGCAGTAATTTCTGTGTTACGCCATGCTTCTGATTTGTCGATTAGCCCCAAACCCGAGGTGCCCAGATCAGGTATATCTGAAAAGGACAGTATGGAGAAGGTCTTGGTCCAACACGAATCCAATGTCGACTACCGCAATGACAGCTCCGCATATAATCTATAAATATTGACAATCATTGATCGCAGCGACATGTTTTAAACAGCATCTGTATAAACATATCCTTTATCAAGTCTCGCAGTGTCAGTGAATGTTGGGCTATTTATTACCGCTCAACTCAGCGTCCGGAACAGAGAACCGGTATTATGTGAAGCGGTATCCTGTGGGTAATACCTTGTGCAAGTGTAGTAACACTACGATCTCTCGTCATAATCAACGCACTTTTCCGAGACTAAAAGAACATCAGTTGCACTACAGAATGCTACAGAGCGCTCTGTAGCGCTCTGTAATGAATTACGTTTCCCTGATAAATCTTCGATTCTTAGCATCGGAAGGGAGGGAATCCTTCCTACTGGGAAAATTGAGCTACCCACAAAATGCAAATAGAACTCGACTTCAATGAGAGAATATTGTACAAGTGAAAGAAACTAGAGATCAAAGACTGTGACTTTGGGATGGTTGTTAATGCGACCTAATTCATCTCCCCAAATTTGACATTCAAGGCCTGGATCTGGAAAGCGTTCATCCTCCCCATCAGCTCTCTCTCAAAAAAATCTTTTCTAACTGCGGGAGCCCATGACCTCACAACAACGAGATCTGCCTCGTTGCTGATTCCCAGTTCCTCAAAGGCGGGAAAGAGGTGGCTAAGGTCAGGGTTGACCGTCTTTAGGAAGTTCTCGACAGTGAGATCATCAACACCCGCCGCACCATCGGGTTGTACGAAGTCATGCTCTTCGTAAGGTGGGGGTGGACCACCGGGAGCAGGTGGCAAGCTCATGCCACGCTATCGCACAAAAGGGTGAGCAGGCAATTCAAGATAAACACAGGTACTTCACCTCTGAGGCAGAACTCTTCATGCGAACGGGTTTGAGGGCGGGCCGTAACCTTGTCATCTTGGCTCTGAAGGCGTGACGCTTGGAATATGTTTTCTTAGCCAAGTAATGTTCTATATAGAGCTCAACGGGCCATGCATCGGTGTACCTGGAAAGAAATGATGCCAATTCCTCGCGAGCCTGAGGAGATGTTAGATAATACATATGGTTCAATTGGCGGCTTGCCCAATCTAAATAGGCCGCCCAGATGTCTGGGACTTGCTCGTGCAAAAATCTTTCGCAGTCAAGCAGCATAACAGCTTGATCACGCAAAATTTTCTGCTATCTAAGATCAGCGATGTACGATAATGCGCCATCACTGCTTACTTACCTTGAAGCCCTCGAAAACTGGTTGACTTATGTTCATTGCACGAATGATGTTTTCTTGGGAGCCAGAGACTAGCCTGCGAAATTCCACAGGCGTCGGTCGCGGTATGGTGTAATTGGCGTCATCGGTAGCTGATTCGTCACCGTGGCGTTGCATCCTGGACGCACTGCCAACGGGAGCGGGTTTCATTCCAGTGGAGACCACTTGCGAAGACCAGATCAGCAGAGGAGGGGAGGAAGAAAGAGAGTCACTCACTCATTATCGATGACAAGATCAAAGAAGGGCACAAATATTTATAATGGAAAGTTGCCCGTGGACACTGGTCCCACTGGATCTTTCCAGCAACTCTACCTTTTTCCGGGCGAAATAAACCGAGAGAACGGGTGATGCGCATGCAGGCAGTCACAGATTGTGACTTGGGCGCTGTGCCTCGTCCCGGTCATGGAATCACTTTGAAATACGAACTGTACATATATATCAGCAAGACTACGCACCTTTTGGCTCCAGTGAGTGTCGATATTTTCATACCTAATCGTCTCCCCATCATAGCGCAAGGTGTGTTGGATGTAAGGGGATCATCATCGAATTCGAGCGGTCTCCCACCTTCCAAAAAATTATATAGAAGTGAGTCTGTAGCGCGTTCATTCTTGTGCTGAACATGTTTGTGATATGCTGGCCGAACAAGCTATGGACTCTTGATTCCTACCATCCGCATCAACCAGTCCGCTTGTCGTCCGCCCTTGTGTATGAGGATGGCACCGCTGAAGTCAGTCACATCAGTTGGTGGCCTGCGACACCTGTCAGTGGACCATATATCGGCGCATTGGTCATGTTGGACACTGGCTCTCGCTGTTGCAAAAGAGTCGACAGCGATGAAGAGAAGACGCGAGCTACCAATATGCACCAACTGGAAACGTTCGCTCGCTTAGATATCAGTCATTCAAGATGAAACAATTGTCTTCATTCAATATACTCTGCTAGGGAATACTAAGTAGGTCCTCGTTATAAGTCATAGAAATGGATTCAATTGCAAACTCACGTTGCGATGACATCAATGTACATAGCTCACGGCCTAAAGCCCTTCCATCGGGACTTTATTTTATCCTGAATTTCGAGCTCGAGTTCTGCAACGCAGCATGCTCCCGTGCATATCCGTCGAACTTCATCTTTTAGCTGCAGCTTCTTGTCCTCCTTAATCTTCTCTATACGGGCCACTCGCCAGCGAGGCCACCTTTGACAGCTTCAAGAACATCCCTCACTGTTTCGGAGACAGTATTGACGAAGGAAAGGAACCGATAGTGTGGTGCGAGCTAGTTGAGTAAGGGATCGGATACCGCAAATCCAGATATGACTGATACAACGAGGCAGGGGATACGAAATGGGTTCCGTAACGGCCATCGGGGTAGGCTTTGGAGGCGCAGGGTGCTCATGGTCAGGCGAGGGGTCGAAATGGCGCATAAACCAAGACATTAACAGTATCGTTGTCGAACATGTCGGTGCTGTCACATGGCAGGATAGCATCTGAAGAAAACATTGGCTAGGCAAGGGTGGTTGTAGAACAAAGTCAATAGGCCACCAAACAAGGGCGGCCAGATCATGTCGCACAACAGAGTCCAACTCGACGGCGAACTCTGCATAGTCGCGTCATACAATGGCTGCTACTTTCGCGGCTGTTTTTGGGACCCCATCTTCCTCAAATTTCTTTACAGCAGACTTAGAGATGCTGCGGCGGTGTCATCGAGCTCCTCAGACTCCTTGAGTGCCTTCACCATCTTTCGGGTGTTTCCTCAGTTGGCACATTACCCATGAATTAGTTCATACACAGTTGTAGACGTCATCCGCGATACCTGCAACGATAGCATCAATGGTGATGTCTTGTGCGCCTCGCCATAATGAAGAGTTCTTTCTCCAAAGGAACACCTTCCGCGAACACAACCGCCGATGGTTCTTGAAGGTACGAATGCGCTACCGACGTGGAATATGCCGTTAGCACAAAAATAGTGTTCAGCGAAAACGATATTTTCGGTATGCTTCGAGCCAGTAGAGGGACTAGACGTGCCAGTACTATGTGGAAAGTATACTCAGTGAGCGAGTGCACTGCAATTTCTCAAGAGATTCACTCGTGTGAATTTGTTTAACGAGCGACGAGCATCAAAAGTCATGCGTTGGCAGTTTGTTCCTTGGGCATGTGTCATGTTCAACGGTGTTAGCGCCCCAAAAAGTCGCTACAGACTTCTTCGTCGGTCGCATAATTGCATATCATATCTCTGATTCAATGTTATAGTTGGAGCCTCAATATTAATGCTGCAGACAGCGTGCGCTGTTGACACCTTTGGATCCATTAAACTACCGTGCCACTTTTCTCAGTTCTCAAGACACCGAGTGCGATGAAGATCCGGCAGTGCTCGAAATGTTTTGGCTTTTGATGTTTGTCATATGTAGGCGCCGATGAACCAAGGCAGGGCAGGCCAATTTGGGCCTCCTGCCACTCGCACCACGGTGTGGCACAGGTATGTTCGCGCCATCTCATCTCCCTACGGTCTCTCATCCCCAGTGGAGATCTCATCCTCCGTTTTGAGCTACAAAGGGTCATGTTACATATTCGCGAGACACATACGGATCACCAATCAATCTTTTAGCTGTGCGAATCGATGCTGCCCCGGTAGTTACTCAACCAGTGCATGATGGGATTAAATGTTCTACATCGGTTTTTGCATCAGCGTTGCGCGATCCTGACCACATATTTTACATTGGTATATCATAGCCCAGTGATCGAGGCTGGGGCGAGGAATTGCGCACGAGACGACAGGTGTTTGAGGATTTGGGATGAGAGCAAGGGTGTATTGGAAGGTGGTTGGCTTGGAGGTGGTTGGTAGCAGTAAGAATGCAATTGTACCTGTTTTCATTTCTAACATTTCTGCTATCACGCAGGCAGAACGTGATCTTGTTAAGAGACTCTGGACGAGTTGTTACCGTGCTCCCCAGGCCCGCGCCATCAAGAGAAGGAGCAGATCATCAATCAGGTCTCGGGGAGAATTGATGAAACGGCAAACTTTTGATGGTCACATTGCCCCTAGTAGGCCTGTGTTAGATCGGTGGCTACAAAATTTTACTGATGAATTTCCTGAACTGACAAAATGACATCTCGAGAGTGCATTGGCAAGAACTTCCAGAAATAACGAACGGCAGTGTTCAAACGTTCCGCGTGCACGACACTGCTTTGCGAATCTGCAACCCACATTACCCTTTGAAAATGTTGTTTTTGTTCGATCAACTCCGTGGGCTTTGGAGTGGCTTTCCCTTGTACTACCTGGTTTCACACCGCATACTCACTTATGTCAATCAAGGGGTGTCGGTGAACGTTCATCTCCATGGTGCCTTTTTGGCAATAAAGGCGCTGGATGGTGGTATATTGGGCATGGACACCATCATTATATGTTCATCAAGTTTCTCGCTCACTCGCACCATCCCCCGAACATGACCATAGTCATCAATGCTCCCGATTGGTGGCCGGTAATCAATTTCGATCGTAATTTCAGCTATTTTATAGGTTTGTGGGGAGCCAGGCAGACGCTGTCATTGATGCCTTAACTCAATCTTGACGCAGTTGCTTCCTCTACCGCAGTAATATACGATTGGGGTGAGCGAGGTCATGTTTAAGAATAAGAATGATTAATACCCTTATGTTTCTAGCACTGACATTCGGGCAAGAGGTACGCCAATACCATTACTACAGTAGCTATCTCAACTAATAATGACATTATGTGTAGCTCGAACTGGTCTGGGTGAGCACCATACCATATCAGAAGACCTCAACAAGGTAATATACTCAATTCTGGACAGGATCATCGCTGGTCTCTCATGACAGTTCTATACATCGGCATGCGTAGCTTATGTTATAAGCGACTTGGAAGATGACAAGTTGTGCTGAATTCAAAATATTTCAGGTGCGCTATATGGGAATAATATACGTTATGTATGTCTTCAAGGTTGGCAATGTACTCTGTGCTAACACAAGGTCATTTGCCACAATCAGCATCAACATGCTGCGTATGTCTCTTCACCTACACACGCCTGTTTCTGTTAATTGATGGCATACAGAAATTCTTCCGACAGTCCCGATGACAGAATTAGTGAGTACTCTACATTGATGCCTGTCATTTTCGCCTAATTGACTCATATGCAGGGGTGAGTGACATTCTCGACCAGCTTGTTAATTTAAAATAATAACTGCAACAGCTGTAAGATCATTTGGAGTATCTGATCCTCCAATACTCACCACCAACTTGGATATTCAGGTAATACTGTGTACTTGGTACTAAATTGGATGGTTGTGGTCGTAAATGCCATGTTAGGTGGTGAGCTACTCAACTTCAATACCTCAGCGATATTACCTTGACTGATACCTTATGCGAGTGATCATGATTGCTCGATTGTATGCCATGTATCAGCGATCCAGAAACATGCTTGTCTTTCTCATTTTAATCTTCACGGCTGTCACGGTTGCATGCGGAACGATGACTGCAATTATAAACAAGCATACTAAAGCCAGTAAGCTGGTTGAAGGGCTGAAGCGCGTTTTGCTGATCAGATGAATACCAGTGGAGCTTATTCTCTCCGGCACCTACCAGTGCACTAACTATGACAGGGAGGCAGACGCCCTAATTCTGCTTTCCATGACATGGATACTCTCCACTGTATGGGAAGTCCTCGCATTGTGTCTTGCAACCTGGATTGCTATAAAACACTTTCGTGAACTGCAACGACCATCGAGGGGGTGGAAAATTGGGGACTGTTTCACAGTGTTAATGCAGACTCATGTTGTATACTTTGCAAGGTGAACTCCTAATTTAATATGGGTTAACTTCCCCTGCTAAAGTTCCGCATGTGCTAGCTTTGCTGCTGTCTCTTGCTTCGGTCTCGGTTTCTTGTCTCCGCAGCTCTTGGCGGTACGCCCCATGCATCATTGATATCTGCATGCGGCCACGACTTATTTAGCACCTCTATAGGACTCACTCGCTGTGGGAACTCAGTTCTATGATGGTGTTCGTCAAATTCTCTCGGTCATGCAAATGTTTGTGCTGGGACCACGCCTCATCCTTAGTGTTCGACAATATCACGCTAATTTCGTGGGCAACCCTGATGCAGGAGCGGATATGATTCCAATGGCTTTACAGCGCACAGATGTGTTAGCTGAGCTTTAACACATCCGCTTTCGTTTCGTTCTGTCTCGATAGCGTTCTTTGATTCCTCTCCCCTCGTGGCAAACTTTCCTCATTCCTTCAATCAAAGACTGATACCAAACACCTTCATACTTGCTGGCCTACTATGAAGTCTCTATCTGCTGTAGAAATAGCACTGATATTTACTGCTACAACAACTGTACTGTACAATACATCAGAATGTCCGAGTCAAGGTCCGACTTGAAAATCACCTCGTAACGGTATACCCTCATGACCCTACCAAAACACCACTAACTAGCAGTATAGCTCCAAGCACGAA
>QLOO01002227.1:0-29573 GCA_003313855.1 Suillus sp. MG131 | reverse complement strand
AAAGGAAGTCCAGGTATACGACGTCAACTCGATATGTATGAGCGCGGGTGTGGTGTGCTTAATGTAAGGGCTGTATGCAATGAAGACAGCAAGGCTCCGTCAAAACGCAGTCCGTAGTACTGTTCAGAGGCTCGATTATGACAAAATGCTGGGCCACTTGATTCGCAGACCCTCCAGCCATCGCATGTAGAGCAATTCGGAGATAGGTGACTTGCGGACGGGCGATCCAGAGCCGTCAGCTTTGAGGGAGTTTAATGATGTGACGCTCGAGTCCATGGGGAGTCCACTGATATCTTCCTGGACTTCAGTGACCACAAGGCCCCTTGCAGTCATCTCGCTCTTCCGGATGACGCGTTTGTGAGGGAAGAGTCCCCGAGATGTTTGAACATGCTGTCGGACGGTGGGGTTTCTAGCTCATTTTAAAGATAAATGGATAAAATCTCAAGTCAGCTGGTGGACACGCACTCGTTGATACCGGAGAGCATGTCGAGAATGACGCTGTAAGATAAGGCAGGATTCGCCTCTCTCAATTCGGCAAAACCACGAGAGATCATACTGAGTGACTCGATCTCTCGCGCATCCATGTCATCCCGGATAGCCTGTCGTGTATGGTTATCCTCTGTAGTACTACACTTGGGAATAACATACATTTTGGAGGACGGGAAGGACAACATCATCAATTATGGCCCTTCCCGCCCGCTCAGAATCAGACACCCTCCGCTTGAATGACGAAGAAGGTTGGTCTTTAGATGAAGTGGTAGGGGATGATGGCGAAGTTTCTCTACCCCTAGTACCGACGTACTCTGCAGATAGTCTCAGAGAACCGGCTGTGTCGACCCTTTTGACAGGTCTGATGGTGTCTATGCCGGAACCTAGATCTGCTTCCCGCATGATAGTGCCAGCACCAGTCATCTTGTGTCTTGCAGCATACGACGACCTCATTGCCGAGCGGACAGAGCCCGTGTACGCTGGAGGTGCGCCCAAAGGCGTTTCATCATTTGCAGAGTGAGTAACTTGAGATGGTGGTGTTCTTGGTTCGGCACTACACACAGACTCGTTTTCTACACCTTCTGCAGCAGCGAGGAGTGAAGAAATGTCTGGTTCATCAAGAGGAGTCTTGATGGCAACAGTGGAGTGCGTTGCACCAGTGTTTATTCCGATGCCCCCAGAACCGATCGGAGCGCTTCCATTGACTGCTCCCCCTGTTTCGATCGAGCCTTCGTCGTCCTCATATATCGAGGACTCTTCGTAACCCATGTCTTCATCGTCCATCTCAGGCATTAAATCCTTCGCAACACTACTAAAGGTACCCATAATGGAAGTCGACTTGACGGTGTCGAAGTTCCAGTCACTTCGAATTGTGTCATTGCTCTCCCACATTGCCGTGCCACGAATAGTCGCTTGGTATGCTGCAGGCTGACTTTTCTGTGGTGACTTGGCACGAAACTCTTGGGACCTCTCGACCAGCTCCGTGAGATACGATGTCTTCTTCGCGCTTTTGATAAATCTATGTTGCAGAAGCTCCTTGGCTGTAGGACGCTACAGTGACTGTCAGGTCATTTCAAGCACAGGAGAAAGAAGTCCGAGCTCACATCAGCAGGGTCTTTCGTTAAACAGAGTGACACAAATTCCTTAAATGCAGCAGTGAATGGACCTTCAAGGACTGGTGGTTTTGCCTTTGGTATAAGGAAAAGAACCCGCATGGGGTGATACTCCGCCAGTGGCGGCTCCCCTTTCGCCATTTCTATAGCTGTGATGCCTAAACTCCACATATCCGCCTTCGCGTCGTAACCCGCCTGTCGGATGACCTCCGGTGCCATCCAGAATGGAGTGCCCACAAATGTGTGCCTCAGCGTGCTAGTTAGTTGTGCCGCCACTCCGAAGTCGGCAAGTTTGACCTTTCCGCTAGCAGAAAGCAAGACATTGGCAGCTTTGATGTCACGATGGATGGTGCCTTCCGCGTGCAAATAATCGAGACCGAACAGAAGCTCCCGACAAACAACTGCGATGTGCGCTTCAGAGAATACGCCGCCTTTCAGGAGATCAAGACATGATCCCCCAGCCAAGTATTCCATGACAATCCAGAGCTTATAAGCAACAACGAATGACCCGTAATAGCGGGTGACGTATTCCGAATCACATCGAGCGAGACTGGCAATTTCTTGCTGGATTTCCGAGATATCATCATCAGAGTCTTCCAAATCTATTTCAAAGATAGAGAGATTAGCTCCAACACAACATCAAGCCCCGCTACACACCAATCTGCTTGATAGCAACTATTTGCTTTGTTTCGTTATGTATGGCCTTGTATACGACCCCGAAGCTGCCCGTCCCCAACTTCTCGATGAGCGTATACTGGCTGGCTGGGTTGTTGCTTGGTACAGGGTAAGGCTCTCTGAGACATGTCTCCCTGTCCTGGCTTGTCTGTGGCGACATTGGGGACGAGCAAGGGGCCGGCTGTCCATTGCCAATGTTAGTCACTGAGAGCTTTCTGAGGCGACTACCAGGCGACATGATGGCCTGAGCGGACAGAGCGCATACAGAGCCTAACACATGGGGCAACAGGTTGTTGTGTCACATTAACTCATGCCGAACAAAATTAAGACTTGCTCCACGCAGTCCACACGTGTTCGGAGGATCCCCGTCCGTATTCTCTCAAGTCTGTGAAAGGGCTGGAGTAGATAAAGAGAAAACGGACTGACCAAGTACGTGAAGGGACTTTGATTGTCGTTAACCTTGATGTCAAGCCAACTTGATTGTCGCAAGCACGAAGAAACCGCGAGGCTCCCTGCCTATTATGTTTAGTTGGAGTGAACTCCAGCACCTACTATGAGTTATGGAGTGGCGATAGAGTATTGTCACGAATGAAATTTCGTGAGAGCGCTGGTTGGAGTTCTACCATGGTTAAAGAAACACGAGACCGGTACGATCATAATAGCCAACACGGGGTTTTGTAATTGCGCCCATCCCATGACCGCGAGAGCGCTCAAGCGCACATGGCCCATATGATACACTGGCAGGTACTGATCATACAATGGTCAAGTCACAACCTTTGTCTCAAAGAAGTACGTTGGATCAAGTGACAAGGAAAGGAGTCATGGCATAACATGCATGTCAAGTCGATCAAGGCGTAGGGCATACAAATATGAAAATGCAAAAACAGAATAATCTCCAGCATGATGACGGGCCCTCTCACACCCAGCCAACAGCACATTCACGCTTATGCCTTGACAGCATATTTGCGAATGGGGAAGTGTATGTCCTTCTTCTTTTGCTTGAGCGTCTTCAACGATTCCTCATGCTAATACAAATATGTAGTATGAGTAGAGCATATCTTGCATAGCGTGTATTGCGCACCTTAGTCAGTCTCCGTCTGATCGCGCGCGTCTTCTTTGGCCGGAGATCAAGAGGGAGGAATTTCTTGTTCTTGTAGAACTCCCGGAGGTTTTGGCGTTGCTTCTGGTTCATTACAGTCAAGACCCGTGCAATCGACTTGCGCACAATGTTGCTAGGTAAGTTAGTCCTTTCGCACTGGACATTTAAGAATCCCGAACATACATTCTGGTGAGTTTTGACGCCGAGCCACCAAGAATCTTCTGTACGCGCAGCGAAAGAAGCTCGGTCTTGAGCTCATTGAGTTGCTTGGTCAAGTCATTCTTCGACCTGTACATGGCACGCAACAAATGTTCCGCAATCAGCACAATGTCTTCCATTAGCATTATGGACCCACTTTGACTGGAGCTCATAGGCCTTGACTTTGCTGCTGGGCATTTTGAGGGATGTCTGTGCAATGAAATGAAAATATGGTTAGCATCAGATCAACCGAACGGAGGCGGAAGGATGAGACCAATATGCCTGGAAACAGTCCAGGCTGTTTCAAGAACATGGTCGAGCACCATAACGGCTAGATATTTACCTTGAGGGGGCTGTCGTACGGTACGTCCGCGACGGGCTCGATAATTCTGACACTGCGCGATGTGGTACTATACAGTTTATGAGCCACGTTTCACACGCCCAGAAAAGGTAATCCCCTGTGGGTCACAGATATTAATGTTTTCCAAAATCTAACATGCATGCTACATATTAAGATGCTACTGGTTGTTTGCTTTCACCAGTTCGTCAAAACTTACAGCCCCTCCAAAGATATCCAATGAACTAGAGTATCCGAATAGGTTATCTATTCAAAACATCAAGGGATCATGCTTACCTGCCATATGTCAAGTCCACTTTTCCTCCCGAAAGTTTATTCACCGTTTCCAAGTCGGAAATGCCTGCGCAAAAGTTGTATCAGCAAGTAATGGACCAATCGACCGAATCGCTTACTTTTAGCCCCTCCAGCATATGTGGTAGGAATCGTCACCCATTCACCGAGCTCTTTTGAAAAGTCAGCAGTGAAATGACACCATCGAACGATGCGCAAACTTTTTACGAGCTCCTCGTCAATACCTTGGCATAGTCCCTCCACATCAGCTGCATGAATAAGAAACTCGCTGCAACAAGAAAGGTCATCGCGACGAAGACAGAGTGCCCATGAGTCTCACTTGCAATACTGTGCCAGCATGTCGAGATTCTCTGGACGCGAAATTCGGCACATGTTGTAGTAAAGACGATAAAGAGTTCTGTTCTCTTTACTTACCTTTGTTCACCTCCATTGTAGTGATATCCTGCCATTTATTCATAGCAACAAACCACTTGTCTCCTCGCCGGCGACAGCTGAAATTATCATGAGATCCTTATATTCAACGAGTAAAGTGAACGACATTCCTAACGTCTACAACGAGCTTGTCCTTCCCGACAAGGGATGAGATTGTCTGCAGACGCTCCAGGTCGAAATTGCCGCTGGGAAAGAGGTAGGATGTGACGATGATCTAGGAAAGGTGTTAGTTGGCGCCTTGCGCACTTCGCTTGTCTAACCTTGCTGGCACCCGCATCGAGCCATTCTTTGGCATTATCAACAGTGATACCCCCGCCGATCTGTAGATGATCTAGAATTCAGAATACGTCAGTCAGAAGCATTGTCTGGAAATAAAATGATGATGGACGCGAACCCCGCCATTCTGCCAATGCTCTCCTGGCTGCCTCTTCGTTCCGGGGCCCCAATTTTATAACATGCCCGCCCTCCAGGCTATTGTCGCGATACTTTCCCGCGAAATATTCTGGAGGTTGCCTTCAGGGACATTCGTAAATCAGAGAAAGGGTCAGAATGTGTATACGTACGTTGCGACAAAATTCGTCTTCAGTCCCTCCTCATTGCAGTCCGAAAGAGTACCCCCAACAATTTGTTTTACTTGTCCTTCATGTAGGTCAATGCATGGACGGAACTTCGTGGTACGGCGTTGCTTAGGAGCCATTCTCGGAATTGTCCGAGAAGTTGCTGAGTCCTGACTATACTAGTGCTCTAGAAAACGCGTCTGAGGTTCAATCCAGCATAGGTTCCGAGAGGATATCGTGTCTTCAATTGATGGTATTATACATGTACACAGGCGTTTTCAAACCAATCCCAAAGTGTGACGATGGCTCTCGTGTCCTAGTACTCGAAAGAGGCCTCCATGATTCTCGTCAGATGCTCTCTCCCATCCTCGCCCGCCACATTTCCGATGTTCGGAGCCAAATCCAAAACGCGGCGTTGCGGAAGCGTGCCTTCGACTAGCATCGATATATCACTCTTGTTGTATCCCACGGCCTTCAGTCCACGAGGAACACCGAGTCCATCGAGGAAGGATGCAATCGACTCGTACAGATATGCGCCAACCTCAGAGTCAGGGATGCTTGTTATCGAAGGGTCGGTAACGGTCACACCATTAAAAACGGCAAGTGCTTCACGATGACGGTCGGGAGAAGATGGAGCAGTGAATTGGAATACCGCGGGTCCAGTCAAGGCGACACTATAGGATTCACGTTCATTCTCCGTCTTTTAAGTGTCAATATTTGAATTACCTAACGCCGTGGGGGATGATGGGATGGTCAACCGCGTATCCAGGGTGCTTGTACTTCGGTCCTTTCTTGTTCAAGCCGGATATCTACAGGAAAGCTCCTCAGTCGTGATTCCTGACATCATCCACTGTACGTACCGGGTAGCTCATTCCGTGGCACAGGTGCACACCAGCATTTCCAAAACCAATACCAGCAAAGGAAGCCGCGAGGCTAGTGCTAAATCAGAAGTTGTGATGCGGGAAACGGGTAGGGAACATACAGCATTTGACTTCTCGCCTCATGGTCACCGCGATCCTTGGCAATACGAGGCAAGTACTTTACAGTCGTACGAAGAGCCCACATCGAGAAAATATCTGCGACGGGGTTGCTTCCTTGGTAAGCGGGTCGTAGAATTGGGTTTGCGGGGCGTGGTGTCCGTTCTGTGTAACTAAAGGGTCGTTCTGTTGTTTGCCTATCGAAAAATTCAAATGCAAGCTCACGGAATAGCAGTGAAGCTCTCCAAACTGTGGAACAACACATCCAACCCTGCGCTGATGTGCACAGCGGTTGGGCAGCTCTCCGTGTTAGCCGTGTCAACGACGCCCAAGACAGGCTTAAGTGCACGATTTGCGATGCCAGTCTTGAAAGCACGTGAAGTGACATCAAAAATAGCCGCACCGGTGGTCTCAGATCCAGTACCAGCAGTGGTGGGAACTACAAGTTCATGAGCGAGAGTCACAATATTGACACAGACATTTCAACCTGCAATGAGAGGCCGCAGGGTTTGGGAGATCGGAAGACCTTTGCCTACAGGAGCATTAACGAAGTCCATGAGATCAGCATCCTTGTAAACAGTGAACCTAAAAGGTGTGACGGAGGTGTGGCACGAACGAAATGTAAGCCTTACAAGTTCGCTGTTTTGGCGGTGTCGATAACACTCCCACCACCGACACTATAACCATGGTGAGTCGCGGTTACACACGATCAGCCGTAAACTTACGCCAAGAAGTGGCTGAAATCGTGTTGTCTCGCCCAAGCGATAGCCTTCCTCCAGCTCTCTTCTGTTGGTTCTGCAAGCACTTGATCATATACCTCGAATGGAAGGTCTTCTTGAGACTCCAAAGACTCGAGGGCCTGAGATCAAAGTCATTATTGGTACTACGAAATTAGGATGAGAATGCTTACGACTCGCATGGGCTTCAACTTGGCCACAATAGGGTCTGTAAAGACGCCAACCTATTGACAACAATGATGATCATGTTCCGAAGACGTGGGAAGCCATCTGACCTTGCGGGCCTTCATGTTCTTGAGGTCCATACCGACTTCGCGGGTGACACCTTCTCCAAATCTCAAATTTGACGCTGCAACCTGCACAAGAGCTGTAAGTGGTTGTAGTGCTTCTCTGACAGGACGTACCTCGAATGCATACTCCTTTTCGACGGTTTGGACGGGAGTCGCGAACTTCCTGAGTTGGTTCAGGGCAAGGGCACCGTGATGCGCATGGCTATGGGTTGCAGATCTGCAGCCATGGCATGGACACGCTGAATGCTGGGATGCATTTATGAGACGGAAGATTGTACTCCTCGTTGCAGCTGGTGCCATGGTGTGAAGGAAGACCTGGTGTGCCGCGGAATAATAAAGCGCGAAGAAGACCACGTGAGGGGTAACATAGCCAAAAATAGACACCCGTCAATCTTTGAGCAAAATTATCCTTGTTCCATGCCTCGTTGATATCACAATTTAGATTCGTGCGGCTTGTTCACGGCTTTTGTGGTTGCTATCATATAGACTGCCCTAGGCTGCTGCGCACTCCTTACATTGGCCCTTGCCAAAGTCGTTCCTTTCACCCTCTGTCTGCCATGAAGCTACAGGCTCTTTCTCTGGCGGTCCTAGCCGGAGTTTCAGTGGCTGTTAAAATACCTTTCATTCAATCAAAGCGCACGGCCTTACAGCGACGAAGTGGGGGCACGGACGTCTCAGTATCGCGGCCACAGCTGTTGTCTTCGGTCTCCACAGCGCTTACGCTCAGGCAAGCCATACTTCTTTCCCCAGTTTAACATATACCAACTGACTACTGAGATAGCGATGTTCATGATCTCATTTATATGGCAAATGTGAGCACCCTTCGTTCGCCCTGTCATGTCAATTAACTCACCAGGTAATCAGGTTACCCTTGGAGGTGCTGGTGAGTAATGTATTCCATTCAAATCGTAAGGTGACTCATCGATCAACCAGATTATCTAGTTCAACTTGATACAGGTAATTTCTGCCGTTCACTTTCCTTTTTCATATCTTACGTCTTCACTAGGCTCTTCTGACCTGTGGGTCCTCAACAGTCCAAATGCTGTTCCTAATGCAAACTTTACAGTGAGTGTGGCATACGCTATTTCTGACTATATTTTACTCACGTCGACTAGTCCCAGAACTGTAATCTGACTGTGAGCGCATTTCTGCTTGAAATATAGATATTCGGTCTGACTTCAATGCACAAGTATGGCATTGGTTGGGCATATGGGAGTATTTCCTATGTCAAGGCCGAGTTTGCAGGGTAAGTAAGTGTTCAAATGAACGCATCGTTGACTAATTCAACTTCAAATAGAATATCTGTTTCTTCCCAAGCTTTTCTTGCCGTCTCAAATTCGCAAAACCCGGCATTGACCTATGGGGCTGTCGGACTCCTAGGGCTAGGTTTTGACTCGTTATCGAATATAGATGCCCTCGTGAATAGCACTGGCGCGTCAACCGGCCGCAGCCTCCTCTACAATCTTTTCCAGGATAATCCTTCCGAACTCAACTTTATTGCATTATCCCTGCAGAGTACATCAGATGGCGATCAAGTTACAGGCAGCTTCGCAATTGGTAAGTTTACAGTGTTACTCTTATATGCTCATGTTGACGCATCGGAATGCAGGCGAGACTGAGTCTCAATATTCAAATGTCACAAGTACCAACAAAATCCCAACTTGGCCCGTAGACTCCCCATCGCGCTGGAATGTGCTGTTGGACTCCTTCATTGTTGGCACAGAGACCTATTCGGTTTCCACTGGCGTTCAGGGAGCGCCATCGAACAAGGCAGTCGTTCTTCTGGATAGCGGGACATCGTATACGTGCGTGATCATATACGTCAATGATCGGACATGCTTTATTCACGAGGAGTGCAGATACGCACCTACTGACGTGTGTCAAGCCATTTATGGCGGCATATCTGGGGCTCAGTATAACTCTGGCCTTGGGCAATGGACCGTCCCTTGTGACGCAGAAATAGACATGGCGCTTCAGTTTGAGTGAGTTCCTGTGTTTGATCACATCTTTTAGTCATCCACATTGTCATAACAGTAATCAAATCTTCCCGATTCATCCCCTCGATGTTTCACCAACGAGTGTGAGTGATCCTTCAACCTGTGTCGGCTCTTTTGTGCCCCAAAGTGTTTCTGTTGGGGATGGCCAATTGTAAGTCTGTAGTAATCAAACTGAAATGCATCGCCAAATGATCATCTCCCTAGTGATTGGTTGATAGGCGACAACTTTTTGCGTTCAGTCTACGCCGTGTACGATTTTGGCGACTTCGTTTCATCGGGGACTATGGGCAGCCCTTACGTCCAAATGCTCTCCTTGGTCGATCCTAACCAGGCATCGGTGGAGTTTCACGATGCCCGGGGCGGAACGCCACAGAATAACATTACCTACAACGCTTCCAGCGGTGATTCCGGATCAACAACCGTGACGTTGTCCACGGATGTAGCAGACACTATTGACAAGCTCTCCAAATATCTCCCCGCCATGCTTGCCGTTATGGCTCTTAATGCCCTCGTTTTGGTCATTCTTGCTATCATCGGCCTTGTCCTGCTGTGCAGACGTCGCGGGAGGGGCGTACGAGCGCGCAAGACACCCGGAAGATTGAGTCCCATGCCAATGAACGTTATCACTACGAGGTATCCCGATTATGCGAACCCTCAAGAACCGCACACATATCAACCAGTCTCGATGGCATTGACTGAAGACACACTTTTTGCTCCTCCGTCACCTGCCTTTAAAGGAGAGTCGAGACCTGGAGATCGCCCAAAGTCAGTCGCATAGTGAACGGATAACTCCCATACCCCCCTCCCGTCACTATATCATGACTGTGCTCTGTCCGTCACGCAATTCTCCTGTACTTGGGCAAATGTCGTGGGGCTTCTGTAGTAGCATTGTGGACAACGGACCTTTCTCTTCGGACGCTATTTATATATTTTCTGTCTGCTTGATCTTTCACTCTCGTCATATTTTGTATATATAATATAGTCGCTGCCTGTCAGTTTCACGCGACATACCTCCTAACGGAGCGTCCTGCATCACGTGCGCGATTTAGTACTACGCGATGCCATCTCAAAGGCTACATAGTTGTCCATGTTAACGAGTGTCCGAGTGTTTCCTAACCTCTCCTCCTCGATTCCAGGTGTTGGGCTACCTTTCGTGCTCTTTAGAACCTGTCGTGCCAATGATCTATATGAGCTCCAGGTCTTTTCTTGCTCCTGAGTAAAGGCCCCTGCCTCTTGAAGGCGCTTTGTTGCCTCCATCACGGTAGAAGCAAGTTTAGACCGGTAGAACGCGGCCGTGTCAGCATCACTAAGAAGGGCGTCAATGCGCGCAAAGTGAGCTAGCCACATCGCATGTTGAATGTGAGTGACATTGTTGGCAGCAAGAGCGGTGCGCAGAAGGAATGACATGGTCTCCACATCCGTCGGCAGGTTCTTCCCCTTGGACCTCTGCTTTACCGTCGGAGAACGATTTACACCAGGCTCGAATTGACTGGCTTCGACGCCTGTCATGAGTTCATACACGCGGATGGCAGTTGGCCAGTCTGCGCTGCGGCAGCATGTCATAAGAGCGAGGTGGTACGATTGCGCTGTCGGCGTTAACTTGGGGAGATGATAAATAACGTCGTTTTGTATACTCCATTCCAATGCTTCAAGAGCTTCATTCGACTCGTTGAGGGATCCGAGAGAGGCGAGTCCAGCATACGCTCTGAGGAGTTTGTGTATGTGGTTAGAGTCGATGAGGTAACGCATCCATACTTTGTCCCAATTGATTTTGTCCATGACTTGACGCGTGAAGTGAACAGCGAGTCTATGCTTCTGCATAGAGTTGCAGAGTTGGAGGGTAGCATCTAACGTCCATGCATTAAGATTATTTGATAACCTTTTAGGCATATCTTCCCCTGGCTTTGAAAGACCTAATTGATCATGGATGATAGTGAATGCAAAAGTTTGATCATTCGGGGTTCCCCGCGTAAGGGCACGTATGGCCGTTGCAATGAGCCCGGGATCCAAGAAGAAGTCAGGATTCCTCTGTATAACTTTCTCCATCTGTATCCAAACGTGCTTTGCATCAGACGCAGCATCGTTACGAGTAGAAGTCTCTCCGCCAGTGACTGAACGCTTCTGACGTGCGGATATTGCCTTGAACATCGCAGTGAAGACGAACCTGTCAGGTGCAAGAGGTCCTTCCTGGTCCATGGCGAAGTAAACGTCAAAGATTTTGTTATAGTCCCCTGCATCGCCGAGAATCTGGATGTATGAAACAAGAGGCTGCAGGGACAATTCCTTCGAGTTGTCAGCCTCATGAAATTTGACGGATTCGAGGTGTTTTAGGTAGGATTCGTAAAGAGAATGCGCGTTCTGCAATTGCTTGCTGTATTTCGGCCAGTCCTTGATGAGGGAAATACCACTGAGCATCGTGGAAAAAGTGATGTTGTTGGGCGAAAACCCTCTGCGCTTCATCTATTGCAGAAGCCTGTTATTAAGAGGTAGCAAATCCGGTGGATAGACCCACTCACGTCAACGAACAACTCGTAGGAGAGCTGGTACCGTTCAGCGCTCAGACACTCTGAGATCATTGTATTCCACACAGCTGTGTTCTGCGCATCCCGAGGAGTCGACTTCAAACGCTCGATGGCACCGTCAAGGTCTCCCTCGCTGCACAGACGCTTGAGTTGAATTGACAAGTCATAAGGTTTGAGTAGATGCTTCCTCTGCACCCCCTCGCCATTTCCTCGATGTCTGTCCAACTGGGCGCGAGACCGAAAGTTCGACGGCCCGCCTGCCCGAGCTTTATCTGGATGTGCTTGATGCGTAGGATGCCTCCCAGACGCACGTCCGAGGAGAGAAGAACTTTGCTTTCGCTCCAAACTCGAGTCTGTCGTTATCCCAGAACTTATTGATCGCCACCAGTTATTCCGCTTCAACTTGAGAGTGGCGATGCGGGCCGTTCTTCTGCCTTGACTCGAAATCATACCAGATTAGTGACAATTCAACAAGTTCAGTTCAAACTCGCAAAGGATGAATGACTAGTGCCAATGGGAAAGTTTGATACAAATGGAGATTTGGCCCCTGTGCAGCGGCCAATTCGGAGACTGCCATCAGATCGAACACGACAAAGTCGCAAGGCCATCGCATCAAACCGATTCAAACGGCCACGTAGCTTGCACATAATCTGGACGACCGGGTGAATGTTCCGATCAATGTCGCTTGCACTCGCTCCGCTCGTCTCAATGCAATTCATACATCTCGGTTCGAAACAGCAACTCGGCTCGGCTCGATCTTACTACTGCATGGCCTTGGCTTTTCATGTCGTTCTCCTTGCTCTATGGAAGTATCTCGATAGCAGAGATGCGGAAGTTTCCTCGACGCAATGGGCTCCACTTACACAACCTGGCTATCCGACACCAATTACCTGACAGCCGATGGTCCCACTAGAAGTGCGCTCATTATTTTGTACACATAATGGTCATGGATAGGGCAAACGCGATAATCAGACACGACGTGATTGGATCACGATTGGCATTGGACGGGAACTTGAACCTACATCCTCCCTAAACGTTATAACTTTACTCGATAGCGTTCACAGCGGCCCTTCAATTATGCGAGGGATTACGAGGGTGCCAGTGGGGGTGGCGAGGGACCAGTCGAATAAGTGGTTGTTCTACACATGTCAGGACAAGGCTCAGAATTATAACGTGTACTTAATGTTCTTTTGGGTTCGATCTTCCAAGAAGCCTTATTTTCATGTTACCAAGGGATGCGACGCAAATAGGTTTCGCACCTCACGTGGGAGGAGTCAGATCGAACTTCGAAGCACAAAGAATCAAATGTATGATATCACAAATCCCACCTGCGTGCTTCAAGCAAGAATATTTTCATTGCCATCGACCGTGTACTGTACATTACTTCTTGTGTAAGTTCAAATCCACGCGCCTAGCCATGAAGGCAAAAGTAAAGAGGCTGAAGAAAGCAGCACTAACAGATATGGCTTTCTTTAAGTGAGCCGAAAGAGGAACCTGATACGAGACCTAGACAAAAGATTGATTGGTGCCCTCAAACCCAGCATACAAAATATGCGCTCACATAGATAACACCCGTGTGCTTGTAAGTCAAGTCCTTGTACGTGAAGGTGGCGGCGGGGCGCCCCGCGGTATCAAGGTAGCTGATGTGTGTTGACATACTGCTAGAAAGTGCAGGGAAAGGGGAGACGAATTCGACATTACTGTAGGTCACATTAGTCAATATCTAAAGACCACAATCTCATTCGACATACGTTGCACCCTCCGGTAGTATAATTTTGACTTCAGCGTTGTTAACAACAGTTCCAGGGATGTTCGTCATAACAGGTACGCCAACCATATATATGCCATTCTTCGCATCATAGCCGACTGAATCTTGCAAAGGTGTGTCGAAGCCAATAGTGTAAGAGTAGTTCCAACCCCCGAGAACTGGGTAGCGCGGCCGTAATTCAAGCACGCTGTACTGAACTGCCCTGCTGCCCTTCGCGACCGATGGTGCCGTGCGCAGATGGGATGTGGAGACATTCCCGTTCTGGTCATAGAAATATGCATTGGTCACACCGGGTGGAAGGTGTAAAGTAAAGTCGGAAAGAATATGCGGAGATTGCTTGCGGTGATAGTTTTGACTCTGGTACTCCAAGCGAGAGAAGTGACCCTTGAGACTGAATTCGAAATTGAACGATATACAAGCAAATGCGAGAGGCATCACTTACGTGGGCCCGGCGTTATGCAGGTGAATCTTGTCCTCAATGTTCAAGTTGGAACCCCAGTGGCTAATTTCTGCTGTACGGCGGAGTGTCTCAATCTCAAGAACAGGATGGTCAAAGCTATAATGAACTGAGATAGGTTGTTGATATTTTGCCACGAAATCTGCGTCCGTTTGAATGTCATGATAAGGACCATAGGTAATAGTTCCGCCAGATCTGGTGACTGAACCATCTCTCGCGAAACTGTCCACATCGTGTGGGGTAGTATAGGAAATGATGTTCGGCGCCAAGGACCTGTCGTAGCAGAATCAGATCTTCAGACATATAACAAGCAATAGATAGCGCATACTTTATCTTTGTGCGCTGTACGAGGGTAGTATAAGGACTGCTGGTGAAAAGGTCAGTTTTATACTTGAGCAGCTGAGGCTCTTTCTGAGCGGCCTGTTCAGGAAATGGGTGTGTAGCATGCGTCTGTACAGTCTCCAACACAAGGTTGAGAGTGCCGTTTACAGCCAAGGCTTTTGGAAGGGAAACAGATAACAAATGCTCTGTACTACATGACATGAATATCGCGTATTGCTCGACACACGACCCGACATACCTGGATTCATCCTCGCTGAGCTCAAGAGGCGTAGTCCTGCCCTTTACTTTGACCTCGAGCCAACTTGTTTTTGCTCGCTCGACTTTGCTGATCGCGATTTGATATGTAGTTTGTCCTGGTTCGAGCGCCTTGACGGCATAAGTAGTACTGACGTGTACTAGCGAACCACCTAGTTCGATGGTGCGGACGATAGCCGTATTTTCAAAAGCGAGATCAGCTAGTGAGAATGAAGGTCCAAGCGCGCTCACGAGGAGCAGAGGAAATGCCCACCAGCGTCGTGTCATTTGGGGTCGTGGTCTGTTGTAGGAAAGAGCAACGACGTGTCATTACTTTGTGCTTCTATTTTTAGCTATACGTACTACCATGCTCGCATGAATAAATGAGCTCGGATTCATCACGATTCATCACGCTGGCAAGCTTTGAAGAGCTCACACTCCAATAAAAGCACGATTATATATCAACTGAAAGTGTAATCAAAGCCAGAAACAACCGCTACCATTGCCAGGTCCGAGCGGGGTTTCTGAGCGGTACATCCTCCCGAACCAACCCTGCAGAAACTATTCTTCTCAGACGCCGCTCGCGTTGCTCCTTCTTCAATTGCTCGAATGTCTTCCCTTCCCTCAAGATCACATGCATGCGCGAATCGGGGTGAACTCTGATACCGAATTTGCCACGTCCCCGAGGCTCAAGCCGCTTAAGTTGCTTAGGTCCCTTGGTCACCCAGGCTTCCGCTATACAAGTATTAGAAGGTCCACCCTTTGAACCATATAGTTAACGGGGCTTACAAACAATGAGTTTGGAAGGATCCATATTTTTGTATGCCGTCGCATGAAGTTTAGCCGTCGCCAACATGCTCTTTATCCGACTTGTGGCTCGCTTCTCACTAAACTGCATCTGCACGATAGCATGGTCAATTGGCTTTCCAGATATCTGTCGACCAATCATATTAAGCTTCCTATGTGAAATTTTGAAGTTGGCCGTGGAGTATTTGTGCTGTGCGATGCGTATAATCAGCGATATGCAGTAAGTATCATAGAGTGTGGGTCATACTTCAGTGGCCTTCTTCTTGACGACGGTAGGGGCGGTTTCGGCAGATGTCATCTTAGGTCGGGCTCTCTTCTCGTGGCTCACAGCTGCCTCGAACACGCTCTGCTGGCCCTGTCCCTCCTGCTCACTTCTTTTCTTCTCCTGCACTGGATCCGCTTTTCTTGCCTTCGGGGCAAACTTCTCCTGGATCCATTGCAAAGGATTATAGTAACTAGCGCCTCTGCGAACATAGAAGATAAGAAGCAAAACGCCCTTTCTGTTTGACTAACATACCTCCGCTGACATTGCCATTGAATGCGGGATGAAGTAGCTGCTATGCGGAACTGCACCGGAGTACCTAAGTGACTCGCTATATCGTGCTAAGCTTAAGAGCTGTTATGCCTGCAGAAATACATACCGCATCGCACCTGTCTCGCGACAGATTGCATCCTGCAAAGATTCTGGCAAGCAACCAAGGCCCGACAAATTCACTTCAGCTCTGAATATGTCACAGTCACGAGAAGTCACATTGTGTCGAAACGTCTGCAAGACATACTATAACCCTACAGAACTTGTCCGCAACCCATCACTGCGAGCGGAACGATGCTCACACTCGGAACAATTCTTTACGTTTCGCTCCTGCTAATTAATGCAATGGCAGTCCTCAGCGAGGACCGGTTCCTTGCGAAAAGTGAAAACCATCATTACTGCTGCTCCATTCGCTGACGCCGTTTTACAGTCGGCTGGTCCTCTGTTCAGAACCCCAACGCTGGTTTTCAGCCACCATACGATCAATCAGGGTACGGATATACCCAGCAGCAAGATGCTGGTGTCAAAGTCCGATTAATCAACCTCATTAGTGCCGTGCGGACTCTCATGCGTAGTAAGTGGCGCAAGCCTCGAGTAGGAACCGACATACTAATTTTCCACACATAGTACCACTCATAGGACTGAATCTTGTCATAATTGTGTACGAGCTCATTCTTGGTGGCTGAGTAGTATTTATGTGCGTACGCTGACGTGGATCATGGGATTAATGTTACACAATACACCTGCATTCTTTAGTCAGCACTGTTGAGTTTGTCATATTCTTCGTTGATTTGTCTAATGAAGTCAGCTGGTGAATGACCGCCCTGAGAACACGTTGTAAGGTCTTGCACATTGTGCGGCGAAGTTATTCGCTGCATACCTCGCAGTCATACCAAATGCCATCCCGTATGCATACTTGTCGACCATTGATGATGATTGTGCAGCTTTTCCTATTGCCAGCTTAGCCTCCATGGGATTCTCAGACTTTCTAAGGACCTACTGAATCCCGGCTGCGATGCTGTCTTTGGCACTCTGTTGCAAAAGTCGTATTCCTTCTGTTCCACGACCATCTTTTCCTGCGCATTGACCAGCCTTGCCGTTTTCCCAGTCGATTCCCGCTGCGTTGGCGCAGTTGAGGGCAGTTGAGGGCGTGCCGATGTTATCACGCCCCTGAAAATTTTGGCACTGCACAAAGGACCACCATTCAGAAGTAGGGTGATACTTAGCAGCGCACAACTCTTGTACATTTCCGGCACACTCCTCTTGTCCATGCATGCAAGTTACACCATAAAGGGGCTCCGAGGCATTTGGTCTATAGAACATGGTGAACTACGTGCTAGAAAGGCGTGATGTTTGGACGTACTTGGCAATGAACGACAATGAAATCTCTATTTTCTCGCCAACTCTTTGTAATACACGATTGAACACAGATTCACATAGAATTGCATCTGGGCATCGAGACATAACTCCTAGGATCACTGGCACTTTCATATCATCGGATATTGCTGTTGGAAATTGATGCTGCACTGTGAGCGGCGGTGCCAGGGCCATCGCAATATTGGTTAAGCCAAGCAAAGAGAGTAAGGATAGCATGGTATAGATGACGGTAGTTGCAAGTGAATGGGCTGTTCTAAAATGCTTCCGCTATTGCATCACCACCATGATTACATAAGCGATTAGACTTTATTGTGGTTTAGTAAGTAATTGGCGGCTTCTAGTATCCTATGGCGATTCTTGCATGTGAACAGCATCCCACCACTTCCGCGCCTCGGCATCTGTCAAAGGAGGCGAAAAATACTGACATCTTGATTGAAACGCTGAATTTGACAAATGTGATGATGTCAAAATCAGTACGTGTGAGACGACAAGTCAACATCCTCACCGTCAAGTGATCGTTTGCGTACGATCTTCTCAATAGCCAATTCATTGTGTACTTGGTTTCTCTGCGCATTGGTTTATGAGGAAAGGAGTTGCACGCCGGAACCTTCCTTACCTTCACCTCATCCGCAAACATGGCTGCTTGTGCTCTCCTTTCAGCCCTGGCATCGCCCTCTTCGCTTGTCAATGACTTTCGCTTCTCCTCCATGGAGTGATCGACAATATTGACGCAATAATTCATCATTTCCGCCCGCCGTTTCCAGTTTTCTAAGCACAAGACAAGCATGAGACCTTTTTAGGATGAACACCGAAGAAGCTCACCGACCAGTTCCTTCCATACGTACGCGCAAGCTTGGTCCTGAATATTACCTTTGCCGCTTGTCCCTGCACGATCTCGATCACGGAACTGTGCGTTGGTGCGATTCAACCGCATAGTAATCGTATCATCGAGTCTGCGATATTCTTTGAGAAGATCTGTAAGAATTAGCTGATAGAAACCCCAAATTACGAGAAACTCAGAATGCACCTTTGAACAAGCTAAGGTTGTGACATGTTGATGGGGAGACATGAACCAAGTGTGGTGTCAAGGAAGGAGCTTGAACAGCCAAGCTACCCAACGTTGGTGGTTGTTTCGAAGGCATGTCGTTCACGTGCCGGTGTGCCGGGCTCGGATGAGCCTTTTTGGGACGTCGATCAATGATGCTTGTCGGAAGATGCCGGTACTGTTTATTTTAAGTTATGAGTGAAAAAGGAAAGTGTGGTCTAGTTCAGCAGATTAGCGCTTACCCGCGCGACTGTCGGGGTTGTTCTTTTCATCAAGAATTCACCACATGTCGGTTGACATTGAGCCTACGTGTCTCGGCGGTGATTATGGCGGCGTTTACTTGAGAGAATCTTTAAAGTGGTCCGTCTTTGTCCGCTCATAACACGCTGCAGAGAGTTCCCTGACCACCGTTTGCACAGCAGTAAGATGTCGATTGCCAGTGAACACAAAGTACCCAGCTCCCCGATCAATTCTCTCATAGAAACAAATGATAGGCACGCAATATAAAACTTCCGCTGTGTCACTGACAGCGCTTCACGATGCTTGATCACAATTTGACTAGGTAAATATTATCAGATAGAAATTCACAAGAATAATTCAGTTATAATAATAAGAATAATTGTTCCAAACATAGCAAACGTTTTAAAGTTACTGTCCCTAGGCCACATCTCATCCACTCTGTGGAGAAGCGAAATGCTATGACCCCGTGATATACATATAAGTAGCCAAGATATATCCAGCGCCGACATCACGGCGAGCATCTGTCAGCCAATGTCACATGAATGCTGACACACATAGTCTTCTCGTCGAAGGGACCAGGCACTAAGGGGCACTGGCAACATTCCATCGCTGCACAGATTCAAAGTCCAAAGTGTCTTGAGGCTGTCCGTTCGTGTGCTTCTTCTTAGACTGCCTCGGAACGTATTGGTGCTCGTCGACCATGTGTCTGTGTCTACGTGCTGGATCCTTGAACCACATCCCACAATTATACCGGCATGCATGCGGCGTGGATCCAGTGCTGATCAGTAGATTGAGTTTAGAATGGGGCATCGAAAAAGTGCCACTTACTGTCCGTGCATGTGAGTGTCGAGAGAAGTTTTCTGGGGAAAACCTTTACCGCAGACACCGCATACGAATGGCCTAGAAATGAATGAGATTAGCGAAGGACGCGAGTGAGTGACCAAGTCGCTTACTTATAACGCAAGTGAGTTGTTTCAACGTGGCGTTTGACTAATTGTTTCTTGGACATGTATTTGCATTGTCCTCCTGACTCTGTCGACCAGGTGCACAGCCATTTCCGTGTCGTGCCGTCCAGAGTAAAACAAGCGTACTTCTCCCACTCCTCTGAATCTGACTTTGGTGGTATTGTTGGGCGGATAATGTGTGATTGATCACTGGAATCACTGCCGCATGGACTGTCCTCGTGTTGGCGGTGGCGCTCATCACCGCAGCTTGGAATGCTGTGTCTTGCCGAAACATGACGGTCAGATTGAGATCTGTGCAATGGTGGGCTACTGATCATCTCAGGAGGAGTAATCGTTCGCTGGTAAGGCCTGGAAGAAACAGAAGGTCTGCTGTGATCGACTTCAATGTTTACATGTCTGCAAGTCCGTTAAGCGCGAGGTTGCAAAAAATGCTAAATGAAGTACCTGAGTGGCTCCATGATCTTCGTGACAGAAGATGCATGATAACTGATGAAAGAAGGATGTGCTTAGCAGGAGAGATATGAGTAATTAAAAGCCACGTACTGCCCAGCTGGGGACGAGCTTCTTCGTTTTTGGGGGAGTAAAGTAGGTGTGGAGATGCTGCGATCAGACAATGCCGGGGAACTGCCAAGGCCACTACATTTTAACACACTGTTTCATACTGTGTTTCATAAAAACGCACGGCATGCCAGGAGAATCAAGTAAGCTGGAGATGGAGCTTGACGATGTCGACCGCGTGGAACTTCGACCAATATAATCGACATAAAGGGGGCGTGGATAAGGTATCTGAGATTCAGGTTCATAGCGTTCCCAAGCGTACGTCGCCGTCGGTGCGTTGAAAACCGACAAGGAAACGGGTCGTTGTTGCAGACTGTCGTGGTAGGTCTCCAAGTCTGTGCAAGTGCGCCTTATCAAAGTGATTAGTACTTCGCCATGTGACACTGGACGTGCATACCTATGCTGCCCGTCTTGTGCTGGCGAATGATCCACGAACTTCGTGAATCGTGAAGGCAAAGGACGAACATCTCGGTCATATGTTCTTTCGGGAGAGAGAGGTGGCAAAGTGTACAGGTTACTCCTTATGAGAATAGCAATTAAGGAGACGAACGAGTAAATCGAATGAAGAATTACCGTGAAGACGAAGGCAGTATGCACTCTCTTCGCTCTGATCGTCGCTGAGAAGTTGACGGATCGCCACGCGAGTTCAGTTGGCACTCGTCATGGTCGGTAGAATCCTGTTCTACCTCGGGAAGTGGGTAGCGTGGCTGCTCGGAGTGTCTACTAAGACCGCTCATTTCGTGTTTCGGTGAGTCGGAAGCCCTGTAGGAGGATGAAATGAAGATGTGGCGTCAGTAATTATACGTAGGAAAACCGTAAGCGAAGTGAACAAAGCATAGGCGGCAAATGTAATAGATTAAAGCACTTTGGGCATCGCCGAAACATGGGGCTCCAGCGGTGACCCAGGCCAAGAGAATGCAATGCCAACATAGGGAGGGAGATGTGCCACTTGCCATAGGTGTTTCTTAGCTTTGTCAAAGGACTGCTCGGCGTTAGATACAGACAAGAGCGGTGCCATTATTTCTTGAGGACTGAATGGACTAGGGAGAGAGGGGTGGTTTTAAGACTCGGTTGAAAATGGATGGGTATAAATACAAGGCGATCTGTCCACTCCGGCTGAAGAAGTTGTGTTCATAGAAAAATGCTACGAGATCAAGAACTAATTTTTCCCAGTATCGACGCCCCATTCTGGTCGGAGATCTTGACAGGGCTTCTTCCAGCTGTGGGCGAACTGGATGCACACTGGAGATCAATATTCGCGGGAGATACAACAAAGGCATAGCCCGCGGCCGAAAAGGTGTTATAAGTTGCATTCGCATTTGTGGGAAAGTGTTTGGGGGGCCGGTCAGCGCGCACGCAGACACGTATCAGAAACCAATCCTTTGTGGGTCCGCTCAAGATCGATTAAACCACGATTAAACGGCCCGCAACCGAAATGGCTTATTACGTACGCATCGTCTGTCCTCACCACAAGGGCTCATCGTGCTGGCGGAACAATGCGACAACAACGTGGTTGAGGCAAGGAATCAATGGCCCACTCCTCACATCTTGACATTGTTTATGCCAGGGTAATTTGCTTGCCTGAGATTTCTGTAAGATGCGCGTGAGTGTTGCTAGTACGCGAATATATGTATATCCTCCATGTTTTGCTTGCCAACCCGCCGCAGCAAGGTACATACATAAACGGTTATTCAACCTCTTACAGTCTACCGACCGAGAAGGCGTGCAAAACACCTGTATAAATATAGGCCTGTCTTTGATCGTCTTGGAGCACTGCAATTCGTAGGTTATGCTAGAACTTAACGTCTTTCGTAAGGTGACTAACCTCCGATGCTTCATTCGCCGTACGGCGTAGATCACTACATAGTTCAACGCTGCGCAATGCGGGAAGCTGACCCGACGATATCCATAATGGAACGCGCATCGTGTTCCTGCGCTACGGGACATTTTTGAACACGAGTCATTTCCGCGCCGCCAGGTGGGCTGGTTAGTACATGAGGCAGACCTAATGCAGCCATCAATGTTCTTCCAGACGTCCGCAAGGGTTTCATGGGCCTCTCGACATCCATATGGTCATCTAATGATTCGCCATCCGAGGACATGCCATCGCTGCAGCGTCTACGCTTTGCGGGAGATGACGTAGGAGTATATTTTCCGGAGGTTGCAGATGCAAACACCTCTCGCAACGTATCATTTGCCCAAGGGTAAGCTTCCTCTTCTACATGAGAAGCTGATGTACACTTCGTCGGGGAGCTGTTCGGTGTACTTGGGGCTGAGGGCTGTGTGCGGTACCCCTCTAATACATCTACGTTACGCGTGCACATACGCGTCATTTTACTTTAGCGACGCGCTGTACCTTGCCATAGTAAAGCTCACTCTTTCTGACTCTCATTGCGGCATTGCGTATGCTCGCAGTCACGTCGGACGGAGTACTGTTGTTTGATGGGTCTGTGTAATGCAAAGTCATGCAAGATTTCCGCGACTCACGCATCATTCATATGAATTTCCGAACCGATCCTAGAAACGCGCTCATCCTCCATAAGTAGGCGTTTCGCGGGTGAGGAAATCATGATTTCTACGGTAAGTACGCGATGGTGGTTGACAACGGACGCAGACGT
The DNA here is from genome assembly GCA_003313855.1 of Suillus sp. MG131. Classification (NCBI taxonomy): domain Eukaryota; kingdom Fungi; phylum Basidiomycota; class Agaricomycetes; order Boletales; family Suillaceae; genus Suillus; species Suillus sp. MG131. Next base: position 6,896 of record QLOO01002227.1, on the reverse strand, counting down.
ACTGACACTCAAACAATAGGGCACGTGATGGCGGCCAGTTACGCGCCACCGGGCCGACCCTGAGCTAAGTTTCTTCGACTTCGGGCACAGCAACGTAAGGTTAGTTAGGTTGCCGAGCAAGACTCAAACAGCACCTTTGTTTGGGTGTTCAGACCATTGCAGACCATTGGGGATAGTTGATTGAGCAACCATGTATACACATTGATCCGACACCGAGGTTGAGGCTCCTCCTGGTTGGTTGCTCTACTCGCACTTACTCCGTATCGCCTTTAAATATTTGAATCATCGATCACATTCCCAGAGCTCGCGTCGCTAGCTATCAGACGAGGTCGGACACCAGTGCCACCCGAGGTCATCCTGAAACACAAGATCAAATTCAGTCGGGTGTCACTGAGATGGCCCTCACAGGTATCATAATAAGTTGCTATCACCGACGGGAATGTTTACTTGAAGCTGCGGTTCATAACACATCGATTCGAGAATGGAAGCACAGAAGTTGGTCTATGTCGTGATCGGGGGGGACGTGATTATTACTTGACATAGTGAAGTTCGATGCGGAGCAGCAACCTTCCGCGGGACAAAAGAAATTGGCTCTAGGGATGACAGCACACACACAACCTTATCGTCATGAAGGTCCAAGCACCGGGACCAGATAACCATTGTGACATGAGCACTATACATGTCCTAGCCCCCACCACAATAGGCAGACTGAAAAATTCTAATATACATAATGCCCACAAATTCAGCGAGCTTAGAATGAGTATCGAATTTTTGTCGAGTATATATATCGGTCCTAAAGAACTTCTCCATTGGCGACTGTTGTATTTTCCCTGTACTTGAAGGAGAAATATGTTTTTGCTCGTTTGTGAATAAACCCCCGATTTCGGTAGCAAATGATCAACAGTTGATTTCCACTTATATTGGGTCATAGCTACAGCTAGACCAGATATTTCTTGGACTCCCTTTCGAAGTCCGTCGACATGCAGACTGCCATATTTCCATGCGTCCGTCATGCCACTAAACACCATCATTAGAGCACAACAGCAAGGTTTCTAGCTGTGTACTCACATCACTTCCCGAGTAATGCAATGCCACATGCCGGCGGGTAGATATTAATGGTTGCGTAAGTGCATTGATGAAGGTCGCAAGGGGGATGCGCATTCCCCTTATGGGCTTGTTTCGCTCGCCAGAGCTGTGATCACGACTCATGTTAGAATAACAAGGGGGATGAGATCCGAGTCCTCGACAATATCCACACTGAGGAATAATCATCCCGTGTGGGCCAGTGTATGATAAAATAACCACTAAATGATGCATAGAGGATCGACACTGCGCCTTTATCTTTGGAATACACTTTGTGGGTGTCCTGTTTGCACTAGTTCTAGGCAATGACACCAACAGACAATCAGCAGCTGGCAAGCAAATCTCCATTGGTGCGACCTTGTACACACCCTTTTGATGACAAGACTCATGTTCGGATGAATGCGGACGTCAATATACATCACCGGTCAACACATGGTTGAGCGGTGAACCGTTGTTCCAAGTTGTGAAAAGGTTTTTAATTCATCAGATTGAGTCGGGGGCCCATAACATCATTTCCGACCAAGCCGGAGCAGTGGTTGTTTTACGATTTGTTCAACTTGGGATGAAAAGGCGTAAAAATAGTCCCGCGGTTTGATGCTTCCTGCCAATCACCTGAGGGTCTCCCAGAAGGAGAAAGAGCCGCGATCTGCAAAGGCTGCTATCCGAATTTCGAAACCGTGGTGTCTGGAACAAGTGATTTTGATATGAACCTGTGCCACTGGGGACCGTGATGAAATATCGACGAGGATCTGCGCAGTAGGCTCAAGTTCGGAAACAGAACATCAAATTGGTTGTTACAGAGTCGAGTCAAGAACATGTGGCGGCGACCAAAGACTTTGGACGCCCACTACCAGCCGCTTCATGATGGTTCGGTGATGAAATTAAATATAATCGACGCACTTCAGCTAGGATACTTGGTCAGGTGCCGGAGAGCACGACAGAAGTTTTGTGCAGACCCGAAAATCCACATGCTTGAAACTGACACAACCAAAGCACTGCTAGTAGGGCCGCGGCAGGACATATGAAGGGCACAGCCGCCAAACAGAAGAACTGCAGTAATATGCACAGGTGCACTGGAGGTACGGGAGTAAGGGTACGTAATAATGCTACAGACCAGCTGTTTCGCAGGGACAAGGTAGGTGGGGCAATAGAGGTTGACCCATCTAGGTGACCTCTTCTAGGACGTGTTACTTGCCCCACGCGCGCGCAATTAAACGGTGGCTTGTACTTTCGACGACGCGGTCGAATCAATGACACTTCCGGTCATATGCAGATGCTGTAACACAGGTCTGTTCTGACCGAACATCCAAGCTTCGATGAATCTGATGAATCCTAGGATTAGTACAATATGCATCCTACAAGATGCCGCATCCTAGAATTTGGTCCCTTGCGTAGAGCTCTCACCCATTCAAGAGAATAGCCGATCAAATTACACCCGTTTGCAAAGTTGCAGGATCGCGAGTTTCGAGAGTAAGCACATACTAGTATTACTCGGAGCCAGAGGCGTTTGAAACTTTGGCTCATCTTGCGGATCTGGAGCATTAATGCTAGTCATCGAGCACAATAATTTGTGGAGGTAAATAGATGGACAGTTTCGACTGTACAGCTGGAGAAGGGGAATACAGATATAAGTGACATGCTAGTAGTAGCATGCCCATGTTTCGGTAAGTTCCGCTCGTACTAAGCTGCACGAGCCATGCTTCGCCATCTCAATATCCTTCAATGTAAATATTGATGTGTAACTTAGTATGTAGCGCGCTCTGAAATAGTTGGCCTTCCAGCGCCTGTTGAAACTTGGTTGACTATTCATATTGGCCGTTGTACTGTAGACTACTTGTGGCTTGATGCTTCGATGCTTTATTTACAATAATAACATTAGCCCTGCACTGATCATTAATATCTGAGCCGAATAGCAGTATATCACTGGCCACGGTCTGTGCCATGTGCCAGAGGTCACGGGGAAAATTCAAGTTGACTCGCTTTCGGTTTGGCTTCCAACCACATCTTAATGTCTTCAGACACCAGCTCACCCCCTGACCCGGAGTTTCTTGCTGCAGCGGCTCAACGCCGCAATGTCACGACAAGACAAGCATTGTCTAATTCTGAACTCCTTCGACAGCATGAGCAGCGGCAAAAGTTTCGGCGTTTGATAGACCCTGGAATCTCTCGGCCTAACTCCCAAGAAGCGGCGATGGCTTCCTTGAAGGTGTGCAGCGCATGCATTAATTATCATCTATGAACAGCCTATCAATGATGAGCTTGTCGCAAGATATTATCAAAGATCTCTGAGAACCTGATACGAGAACCTGAAAACCCCAAATTCCGGCAGTTCAAATCGACAAATAATACGATCAGACGGTGCCTGATTGAAACTAAGGGTGCGCTGGAGTATGCGATCGAGGTGCGTTTGACTTAAGCAACTTATGTGCGTACCTATCTGATTGAGAGAGGATAGATGGGGTTTCGTCCGGAGGTATGTCTTCCCTGTCAGTACTGTGCCAACCTTTACCTCGAGTTCCTTGTAGGTAAAGGATTTTCAGCCCCTCTACGTCTGGAATGAGCGCAAAAGCGAAGAATTGCACCTTGGCGCTCAAATGTTACAAGAGACTATAGCACTGGCTGAGCAAAAAGCAGCCAGGTCTCAAAAGAATGCGGCTGAAGCGAAGGCTGCTAATGAGGCTGCCACACATAGGGTACGTCACTGGAACAATTAGGTATTCTGTTACCCAGACCTCATCGAATCACAGGCTCTACTGGCTTTCATGGATGATCGCAAAACCAAAATGCTTCGTGACCAACGCGATCGCGAACTTCGGGCCCTTCACTCTCCAAGTGTAGATGGCGAAGGAACTACATCCCTTTCCCCGCCTCCCTCCAATATAGAAATGCCAGGCAGTGGTCATGTTTTGTCGTCACCTGACCCTGTAGTAGTAGATGAATCTCCCCCGTACCGCGACTGATACTTTTCAATCACTGCCAATCTAACATGCTCGTATATTCGTTGACCAACGATCACGTATATAATATTGTATCAATCGATTAATTTATAGCAATACAATACACATACAACTCAAAATGAGGTCTAAGGAGTGGCGTTCTTTAAGATGCTCGACCCTTCGCTGTCAGCCTTCAAACCCAGATCTATTGTATGGGGAAAGTCAGGAATGGGAAGGAGTAAGGGCAATGACGATTGTGTGCCTTTCACGCTGTGAGAATGATGCCTAGATGAAGCTTTGGATCCGATGGTCAGATTTAATTCCAAGTAACGTAGAAAGAAAGAAACATACAAGTCGATTGTTCATATGCCCTAGCCCTCTGTAAAACAAGGCTCTGAGCGCCCTGTTGGATAGGCGACCGACTGCGTCCTAAAAAATCCGACGGATCATGGGGAGGCAATGGTGGAATCATAGAGCTGCGTCGGTCAAAGGAAGGGAACATAGACCTTGTGGGAGATTTCGCTCTCTCGTTGCGGTCATCTGCGGTCGATGTCAAATTGCGCCCCTGCATTATTGACGATCCAAAGGACCTCACGGCTTGCGACAACCGTGAAGTAGGTGATGCAGGTGGCGATACAGGAATTGGGAATTCCGAGACAGCTGGCACCCCTGGACTGTTGATGCGGAGAGGGGGAATGGGTGGAGCGATATGCAACACGTGCTGTTGTCTCTCTCGCAGCGATGGACTAGTCTGTAATTGTTGGTTGGAGCGGGAATGAGGCAGTCGGGGTATGACTTCATGTACAGAGGGCATTCGACGCCGCAAGCCATGTTTGGGCTCCTCGTGCGTCTTGTCAAGAAGTGCTAGGTCTTGCACGTATCCACTAGGTGTCCAAGTGACTCCGTTGACAAAGACCTCTGTATGTAGCTGACGATGTGTTTTTGCAGGCTTTTTCCTAGCCACAAGTGACGGTGCCACCTCGGCGTGTAGTTCGGCGTGTGTCTTCTTGCGCCCTTTTGCAGATAATGGGCGCACTAGCATATCGGTCGCCTTCTGAGATGGCTGCGCTACGTTTCCAAGCGAAGGGTAAATATCCAAGTGTGGGTAGACAGCAGAGTCTAAATCATACTTTAAGTAAGCCAGAAAGAGAGTGGGCACGCGTACTCACAGGTCTTCAAGACTGGGTACCCGTGGTCCATTCTGACAGTTGGTTTTCCGCTCGTAGCAGGAGCATCAACTCTCGGAGGGATACCGGGATATAGATCGAAATGGGGATATACAGATGGATCTGTTGCTGATTTAGTATGGGTAGTATTTGCAGTATACTTGAAGACGTACAGATCACAAGATAGGGATATGAACCAGCAGTTACATCAAGAATCTTTGATTCTTCCCGGGTCACAAGTTCTGCCGCGCGTGCGGGATACAGATTAAAGTGAGGATACACATGAGGATCTATGTACTCTGTGAGAAGAGGAGTAAAGAAACGTAATATAAAACTCACAAATGACCTGGAAAGGATACGTGATACTCGAAACGAAAAGCTTGTTATTGGTTGTGTCCTCCTCCCGAGTCGCTAGTTCTGCCGCACGGGCGGGATACAGATTGAAGTGGGGATACACATGAGGATCTACATGCGCTGTGAGAAGATGACTAAGAAAACGGAATGTAAAACTCACAAACGACAAGGAATGGGTACGCTGGGATGGAGAACTTGCCGTTTGTCGTGTCCTCCTTTCGACTCGTAAATTCTGCCGCACGGGCGGGATATAAATTGAAGTGAGGGTACACATGAGGATCTATATGCTCTGTGAGAAGACGACTAAAAAAAGGGTTGTAGAACTCACAAACGATAAGGAAGGGGTACGCCGAAACGAAGGACTTATTGGGAGTGTCCTCCTCCAGACTCGATGGTTCTGCGGCGCGCGCGGGATACAGATCGAAGTGCGGATACACAGCAGGATCTACGTACTCCGTGAGAAAGCGAGCAGGAGAAACATGATGTAGAACTCACAAATGGCCAAGAAGGGGTACGTGCTACTCGAAGAGAAGAACTTATTGGTTGCCAGATCCTTACCATCACGAGACGCATGTATCTGAACATGTGGATACAAGTCGAAATGAGGATAAGCGGGAGGATCTACATGAAGAAAATTCAGTATCGGGTCATTGCTCATTTCCATGTGGGCTAACTCACAAAGGCAAATGTATGGGTAAGTGCCTGCAAGGTCAACTGATACGCTATCGACAATGTCCTGTAAGAAGCAAATATTATGAATCGCTATTCACCGAATTGAATCTCCTGCTTTACCTTGGTAGAGTCCACTTGCTGCGAACCTCTGGACCTGATGTTTGGCAAGGCAGGATACAGGTCAAAGTGTGGATATACTGCGGAATCTAGAATACAAGGTTCAGTACACCGGACTTGAGGGTAAAGGTGAGGTCTTACATAAATCGAATAGCGGGTAATACCTAGCTAAGGTAACTTCCACGCATTCCGACTTGGAGTGAGTCTGAGATCTGTTCATGGGGCTTTCGCATAGCTTGTTTAGCGTCGGATATGGCTCAACAAAAGGATAAACTGAAGGATCTAACGCGCCAGTTAGGGTGACTCAAACTAAGTACTGGGTGACTTACAGACGTCTAGCCATGGATAGCGCGATGACAAGCGGACAGTGATTTCAGAGGTATTTTCGACTTCAGTTGGAGGATATACTGTTTTCAGGTTCCATGGATAGCCTGCAGGATCTGGGGGCAGATGAGATCCAAGCCAGTAGTCAACACGCGCTAGCTCCACATACAGATATCAAGAACAGGATATTGTGGCCAAAGTTTCACTTCAACAGGCTGCGCAATCTCGTCTTTTGCTTTCCGGG
>QLOO01002218.1:0-14313 GCA_003313855.1 Suillus sp. MG131 | reverse complement strand
TGATCACCCAGAATATGATTTAACGCAACACATTAACGAAGCGGTGGGGAATGGTCCGAGTAGAAGACTGCGACTGTGTAACGCCTTTACTTCCAACATTTGTACTACATATGGTTACATATCCCAGTTACCTCAAGTACACCGCCAGGATGTCCAGTCGAAAGCACTACACGCAATGATTCAGAAAACATGAATGGGGCGTAACAAATATAAGTCACCACTCACACGGATAGGTTCTAGTCATCACTCCTTAAGAGACTTGAGCGTAGTTGACCTGGACGACTTGGACCCCGAAGCACTTCCGGACGGTCCTCCTTGTCCTACGGTGCCTAAGCGGAACCGCGAAGAACGAGAGCGGTGGTGAAGGAAACCATTTGCATGTGGTACTGGAGGAAAGACGAAACCTACGTTGAGCTCGTCCTTCACGCAGGTTGCCTCCCCTCGTTCCATGGCACTTGGCCGAGTGCGCACTTTGGAGCCGAGAAGGAGAGGTTTCAGTGGTGATTTTCGTGGTGGGACAGGAGGTATGGGAGGTGTGGGAGGTGCGGGTGCAGGGGGTTTGGAAGACGCCTTGGGAGTACGCGGCGGGAGCGGCCGCGGCAATGGCCGAACCGTGATTTGACGGGGAGTCTGTTTGCCCTCCATTTCATCGTACTCGCGCAGCATTATAAGGAATAATATGGTGAGGACACATGAAGCAGAAATTATCATCTGTGGGAAGAAACCAATGTAGTCTGTCAAAGAAAGAGTCAATCTTGTGTTCTCAGAAGCCGAGAGGTCAAAGAATACATACCAATGAGAGCACCTGCGTGAATGAATAAGCGATCATTCAACTCAACCCATTGAGAGATACTCACCGTCATCCAAAGCCGGAGAATCTGGCATCGACTTCCTCAGCTGCGGGATAACGAGAACGATAGCGAAGGCTGAAACTAGATGTTTGGTCATAGACCTGATGTCGACCAGTCTGCGTGCCAATAGAACATGTCCAATGGTGACGTGAGACAGCATCCAGCTGACGCCAAAGAGCAACAAGGTATAGAAGCGTAATTGTCCAGGCCTCGTCACATATAAATCAAAGTCGCGAGTGGGAACCTGAGTCCCATTGATTATCTCGTAGCTTTCGACGTCACTGGTTGCGACAAGAAAACTGGTTACTTGGTCGATCGTGGAGAGTTTCCGAATGGGAATGGTTGTGTTTGAAGCATCGACGGCCCGCAGAGTGCTGGTGAGAAGATATGTATCAAATGGGTACAAGCGAGCCTTCTGGACATCAAGCGTATGATCGCTGTCAAATCGAACGAGGTTCTTGATTCTGGCGTGTGTGATCATAAGCATTAGTCTATCTCAACACGTCCCCTGGACATACCTGCGCCGCTGACCCGTCTTTCGAACGAATGGAATTGAGGAAGGATCATATGTAGCTGCAGGTTCAGGACAGCTACGGGAGCACATAATCAGTTGCAAATTCATAAAGTTCAGTACGGTCACCTACTTATCGGCATAAACCCAGAGGGCCATCGAAGGCAGCCCACATTGACTGTCGTGAACACCCGAGCTTCCGTCGAGTTCAATGCTGTCTCCACATGCAACGAGGGACCATGAGACGGTGATGGAGGGCTCGTCGACATCGATGTCAACATTTTCACCCAGCAGGACAACCTGTATACGAGTTCAACAAAAAAAGGATCGACACGTATGAAACGCCTACGCCTGGATCATTTGCTGCGATGTCGTTCAGCATGCTCTTGAAAAGGGGTTCGTCTTCCTCATCGCCACCAAGGAATGAACAGGACAGAGCGAGAATAAAAAGCAGGGAAAATATGAGAGTAAAAATAAGGATTGTCACGTTCTGCAAAGGAACGATTCCGCCAGTGCCAGTGTGCAGAGGAAGAGCATCACTACGGGATCGACCAATGGGACTTGTGCCCCCCATACAGGCCTGTAAGGTGTATTAGATGACCGTCCACGATAATTCGATCCAGTGGCAGCGCGTTTGATGGGATCCACTGGTAAGGGCGTCGGAAAAAGCCCCAGAAGTGGGCAACACTTCAGGCCCTTCCAGCGCTCGAAATGATTTGAAAGTTCAGAGGAAGTTTCTCTCAAAGCTTGCGTGATCCCGTAAGCGAAGCAGTTAAAACTTCGATGCCATCCGTGGCCTCTCTCTATTCGGTTTAGATTGCCATACGGCATTACGTTTCAGAATATAGGAAGGCCATCATTTCTCAATTGACAGTTCAATCTGATTCAACAAGATTTCAGAGTAGGGAAGTGCGGCTGGGAATGATGTCAACACAATAGTACTTACTCCCCATGCCCCCCCAGCCCTATGCAGCTATTTTGTTCCTATCCTGTCGAATCCGGATTCGTGATTGAGAGGCAGACAATCTGAAAGTTCAAACTGTTTATCGAGTGCTAGTCGAGCCAAGCCTCGGAGTGCGCATCAAGTATGCGTGTGATTTCACAGCGCGGGTTGAGAACGCCGCCACGTGATTCAAGGTCTCTTGGCAATCGAAGCACTTCCTCCATCAATGATCTTTGATTTGATGCAGAAGGAACGTGTGCCCTCTTATGATGTCCTCAACCTTGACCATTGGAGCTTATTGGCCAAGTATTGATCTGCTAATTGAACTCCCTGTGGCTTACAGAGTTATATCATAACTTCCTTCGTCCTTAACTGACTCTTTTATATTTTGTACATACCTTTTTGACAAGCAAGTCAATGATTGTATGTGATTGGCTGCACAGAAATTGGTTAAAAAGAGAAAAGGCTATTCTTTTAGCAATTTTATGTTTCTTTGTTTAATATATGTCACCAATATGTCACACAGTAATCTCTAGAGAACCCAGGTCGGCGGAGGCCCCAACATGTCCCGATGCTGTCCTGGGTTCATCTGAGAGCAAAATTTGCCTGGAGTCTGGACTCTGACTCAGGTCCCCAAAAATCAAAGATTGTGTTTTTTTTTCTAATTTGCGTTCTCAGCGGTCGAATTTTTGCATTCGACAAACATCGTCTTCTGCCGTGTTCCGCTACACTATTCGAGCATATGTCATATCCCTCGAGCATGTCTGGACCCCCCGCAGATGTCCGGGCGTCAGGTTGACGCCCAAAGTAGATACTTATCAAATGTCCGAATGGCAACCTGGGTGAAACTGTCTATTGAATCAATTCATGTCCGGATGCCGGCCTGAGTTCTATAGGGATTCCTTGCTGCAATTTATTGATAGTTGTCACCAACCAGATCTGGATCCCATGCCTTGTGTGCAACATGCATTATACCATAGTACGCAATGCTCTAATCAAGTTCTGCAGCGAGATGCGTCGATCGACTGCGACAGGCTCATCCAGCTGTATGTTGCCACGGTCCGCTAATGAACGTATCGGGCATGCTTGCGAGCGGTTCTTGCCGTAGTAATGACCCATCTTCAACAATTCTGGCTCTGATCACCATCGTATTTGCAAAACACCTTGTGTGCATCACTTATCATCGCGCCCGCGGTGATTTTTACCTGAAATTGGACTGTCAGAGAATTTCAAAAGACTGACACAACAATGACTTACGGTTCCTCATCAAGTAATTGTTTCAAAACCGCAAGCTCTTCTAGAGGACCCGCTGGATCGCCTTCCGGGCCGAATACCTCCAATACGTTGCTAGCAAGAGTGCGATAGACTCGGGACCGCTTAAGTAAGGATGTCTTCGCGAGAGCATCGTGTGCATTGTCATATTCAGCTGCGATCACAGCATTCCACGCCGTCTTTGCCATCTCCAGCAGATGCATACCTTTGACAGCGTCAGTCAAGATAAAATTTTCGCGATGCAGAATTCCCCACCAATCTGTGGATAGTTTTCTGGGTATATTAAAAGATATACGGCAAGTACGGTTAGCCCAACATCAAGAGCGACATGATAAGAACCCTCGTGAGAAGATCTGCTGAAGGCATCCGTGAGCCGCAATAGATACGATTCGCGGAGCACAGGGTGCAAATTTTCTGGAAGGTCTGGAAAAGCCAAGCCCACAAGCAGCGTGCGATCGTCAATATCTGACGAAGGAAAACAGAATGTCTGCAGAGTATTGTCCAATTCTACAAGTGCGGCCTCCGAGACAGGTAACGGAGGAATGGAGCCAAGCGTGCTAATGAAATTGCATGATGGGCAGGTACAGGAGAAGCCGTAGGTGAGCCCGAAGATCTGCTGACGAGATTCTATCAGGGCAGGGTCCACATACGAAATACAGATCTGCAAGACGAGAACCATTCAACTCCATAACAACCATCTGACATAAGTGAACGAAGTACCTCTTCCGTGGCCTTGATCTCTCGCAAGGCTACAATTTCCATCCGCACTGACTGACCTCGGCGGATCACGTATCTTGCAGCGGCATTTGGAAGACACGAATGATTGAAAAGGCGACTTGCAAGAGGAAATATGCCATGAGCGATAGTGGTAAGATGACTGTGAATTGCGAAATTGTTGTTCCCAGAACGCGTGAACAGAGCTTCAAGGGATTGGTGCACATCGGCGCCCACAGACATGGGGCAAGCAATTGGGAGGGAGTCATGCTGCGGTCCAGGCAGCAGAGACATGAAAGTGGATAGCTGCTTTGCTCTTACATCAGGAGACGCAATAGACGAAATTTCCGCTATAAGATGGGTGAGAAGCAAAGCATCTAGTTGCTCGTGAGCTTCCAGGCATTGAAAATCGGCAGATGCCGTAAAGGAAGCAAGTCTCTTGCAAAACTTCTTGTGCGATCCCCAGTGCAAAGTTTGGCCTGACAACGTTTTCAAGGTTGTTGTTACACGTCATCGACAGAGGGTACGTACACTGTGGTCCGCAATACCAGTATGAAGCACAACCGGTACACCTGGCCAACCTGATTTCCGATCCTCCTAAGCAGAGACAAAAATCACATCGGTGACCTTTGCCCGATGAGAGCAACAAAACCACCATGGAAGGCACTTCCAGAACAACTGAACCTGGGCTGATATCACTTGCAGCAACTGCTTTGTCGCGGGCGGCAGCGTGTGCCTCCAGACGAACATGGGCAGGAAGCTCGTCCAATGACGAGGACATCAGGACCAACTATTGCAAAGCAATAACTGTAGTGCAACAGTCACTGGTGACAATGAAGTCGATGCGTTCTAGAAATACCATACGGGCCTTTCAGAGAATAATCGCACGGTTGATCAACCCTGGCAGTCACAAACTGAGGTCAATGACTCGAGCGGACCACAGATTATGGAATTTTGACGAGCCGTGGAAGACTAAGGGAGACTGCTTACACCAAGCCACGTCCAACCGACCACACACGCTGGATATGTTAGTAAGAACGGGGAAGAATGCTGATAGTAACACAATCGAGGAGAGGAATCAGGATCAGCTCACGAAGGGGCAGCCAAGACTTGGCCAAGACTACATGTAATTTTTATTATTTCCTTTTCTGACATACTAATCTTGTACTTACTATATGGATATACTGTAGCTACTAGTTACATGGCGCGTGTTTTTGCTCAAATGTTGCTAGTGATTACCGCAGGATGCTCGATCCACATCTTGATTGGAGCCTCAGTGAAGCTAAGGAGCGCCGAGACGTAGCCAGTGGCTCAACATAATCGATAGCGCTCATGCGCTCAATTGTGAATCTTCCTCCGCAAAAAATCAGAACACTCCTTTCCAGCTGCAGTTGTCCGCATAAAGCAGGGCATTTCTTTACTAACCCTGTGCGAAATGCGAGCAGAGTGACATCATTACCTACCAGAATACACTGGCGCCGTGTGCAGAGCGCGTGATCTTGTGCCAATAATAACTGTTCGCTTCGAATCTTCAAGCTTGGAGGACGTGGAATCTGGATACTCACCGACGGTATGTCTATGTCAGAGTCAACGATAATCGTTGAACGCTCCGAAAGGGTGGGAATTATCAAGCTCAATCGACCTAGGGCCTATAATGCACTGTCTGGAACATTGATCAACGAACTATTGGATGCCTTGAGGTCGTTCGAGAGCGACCCCAGCATAGGCGCTATTATCCTGACGGGCAACGAGAAAGGATTCTGTGGTCAGCCCCGAAATCTTTCTACACAAATCAATAAATCTGATTACCTCGCAGCTGGTGCGGATATCAAGGAGCAAAGTGAACTATCCTTTGTCAATGCATACAACCAAGACTATCTGAAGAACCTAAATGATGGATTTTTTGCTGTCCATAAGCCGATAATCGGAGTCATCAACGGCGTCGCAGTGAGTTGCTCGCTCGATGTTTACATCGACTGACACAGGTACCCAGCTGGGAGGCGGTTGTGAGCTGGCGATGATGTGCGACATTTTGTATGCAGCAGAGACTGCAACATTCGGGCAACCAGAAATCACTCTGGGAACCATCCCAGGGGCTGGAGGGACACAGCGCTTAATCAGGGCTGTTGGGAAATCAAAAGTAGTCACCGCAAAATCAGAGACTTACAGCATCACTAACGGTTGCTTTGTCAGGCGATGCACATGATATTGACGGGGGAGACGATTAGCGCAAAGGAAGCCGAAGCAACAGGGCTTGTGGCTAAGGTCCTCCCTACAGAGCAGGTCTTTAGTGTGGCCTTGAAGACAGGTACGCAGAGTGCTGAATTCCCTGAAGGGTGACTTAACTAATGCAACAATCGTTCAGCGGGAAAGATAGCGAGCTTTTCTGCACCCGTCGTGGCAATGGCAAAGGAAGCGGTCAACGAAGGTCAGTAAAGTACTCTTCACGGCGTACTATGTATTATTGAACATCAACATCAACAGCTGAAGAGCTGGGGCTGAAGAATGGGCTACATTTCGAAAGCAGGCTTTACCACGCAACCTTCGGGCTGGAGGATCATGCAGAAGGGTTTCAAGCGTTCCTCGCCAGACCCAAGCGCGTAGCCCAGTGGGCACACAAGTGATGATCAACCAGCCTGAATGTTGCACGGATATAAGAACCTCAAGGTGTTATAGAAATCAGATTATAGGATAACTTGGTGATGGTATTGTACAATGTGTGACAATGAAGCGAGCAACTCAATTGGAATGAGTCAAGATGTTGGATTGACAAGTTCATCGGAACCTTTGACGTTCAATTACAGACTTCTGTCTCGAATCTCGCGAAACACGCCTGTCGCATATAAATAAACAAAGTGAAGATCGCAGAGATAAAACCTCACCAATAATACTCCATCACTTCAGCTTGACCAAGCTTGCGAAGGAAATTCTCGTCGTGTGTAATGATGATCAGCTGAAAGTTGGAATGATTCTTCCTCTCGTTAATAATGCTTCAAAAAGGGTTAGCACTTCTCGGTAAAACAGGCTGCTGATGGTCACTTACTCGACAAGGCTCTCAGCGAGTGCATCGATATTTTCCACATCAAGAGCGTTTGTTGGTTCATCTAGCGCAAGAATACCACAGTTTTGACCGAAAGAATCGGAGAGAGCGAGACGGATGATAATCGAAGCTAGCATCTTCTGACCTGCGGAACATCGTCCACGCATGTCCATCTCAACTTGATCTTTGGTCATAACAACCTGTTGAAAGGATGTCAACAAAACAGTATTTACCGCGGCAGGAAGCACTCACTCGGTAATTATAGGATCGCTTTGACGCGCCGCCCTCAACGTCGGAGCGAATTTTGATACCATCGATATCTAACAGCGATTAGCACTTGATCAAGACAACATCTAAGGGTACACACCAGTTCCTTGATACGTTTTATTCCAGAGATGACGCATGGTATCGTTAACTTCCTCCATCTTCAGACCGTGGTATTTCATAATAGCACTAGGAGAGACATAAAATATAGGATCATAACCAAGGATGTACAACTTACTTGTCCAGGGCTTTGGCATATTTCTCCAGATCGTTATTTGCCATGTCGGACATCTAAGCAGGCGTCAAATTACTCGATTTTGTAAGTCGGAACCAAATTCAGACCTTGACCTTGACCAGTTGGTCGGTATACCGCTTGTTGATCTCCTTGAAGTCACGTAAATCCTTTTCTGTCATCTTGAGTTGCTCTTGGTGGGAACTGATTTCGCCTCCTATATGGGCATACTGCAGAACATGAGGATGTGCATTGAAGAGCGAAAATGAATGAGCTCTTACCTTGCTCTGCATTTCCGTTTCCCTCTGTTTCTCAACCTGGTAACGATCTTCAAAGTTCCGTTTCGCCTTTGCAGCTCCCTCCATATCGCACGAGTCAATTTCAGCTTGCGTAGCTGCTATATCACGGGAAAGCTTTCTGATGCGAATGTTCCCGTGCAAATTCGCCATCAAGCTCCCGCTCTCACTGATCTCCCGGTCAATCTTAGCTATAGCATCCCGGGCGTTCTCGATATTGGTGACAAGATCCTTGATGTCCTGCTCAAATTGCTCTATCTTGTCGGCGCACTCAACAAGGAGACGGGCACGCTTGTCACGAATATATCTGGCAGGTATCAATGGAGAGTCTTACAACATACGTGCAACAACATACCGCTCAACGATTTTATTGAGGTTGTCAAGTTTGTCAACGTTCGTGTTGAGCTCTTGTACGGAACGTTGAGCCTCGCGAATCTTTGCATCAAGGTCGACCATAGCCTGCTGATGCTCTTGCTCAAGTATATCAATAGGTGCTTGCGCCTCCGAAATCTTTGAGTCCAGTTCCTGGATTCAGAAAGGCACAAGCAATCTTCAGTCTCTAGTAGTCTAGGTGCTCAAGTACAAACCTTGAGTTTCGACTGCAAGGCCGCAATCTCGTTGGTCATCGTGACGATACGTTCCTCTATGATATCCTTGTCACGGATCTGATTGGAAAGGGCGTTCTCTTTCTTTTCCATTGCATGGAGATCATTCTCATTCGTCCGGAGCAATTGATTCTGGTGGTCACGCTCTGTCATAAGTGCTTGCCTTTCTCTCTCATTTGAACGGCTGTGAACAGATTAGCTAGAGGATTGTTCGTCAGGGAGGTAGACAACGCACATCTCATTAGAAAGGACATCAAGTTCCCTCTGCACATCATCACCAGTCTTGGTGGTACCAGTAGCAGCAAGCTCCGTTTCCAACTTTTTGATGTCGTTCTTGAGTCGCTCGTTATCAGTCTGGTTACGTGACACAGTAGAGGCAGATTGCTTCAAGAGAGCGACTTCTCTGATATCCTTCTTGAGATCAGTTAGCCTCTGAGCGGCCTGCATGCAAGTGAGGTTTCAAGTTTCAAGAAGTTACAAGGGTATCTTGCCTGCTCTGCCTTCTCGCTAATGGACGGAAGATCTTCATCTAACGCCTTGATTTGCCTCTCCAGTGCTGGAAGCTCAACCGTCCTGATGCGCTCCTTGGTTGTAAATACAGGCATAAGAGCGCGGAGATCCTTCACTTCACTTTCCCACTGTGAAATTTCGGCCTTCTGAACCTCAACAGCCTCAGGTGAATGGTTCTTGATTTGCTCCTTGAGCTATTTGCGCAATTGTTAAATCATAGCTCAAAATGAACTCGGTTGACACATACATATTTCTCAAAACCAGCCATCTCATTGTTATGTAGATCACGGTTGCAAGCAGTACAGCGTTTCTTAGCCTGTCCTACTTTCAGAATCTGCTCATACACTTGACTCATTCCCGCTTTGCTTTCACTGTAGTAGGAATCAGCAACCAGTTGAAAAGAATCCGTGGAAACACATACTTCTTGCGGATCTCGAGTTCCTTCTCTGCGAGTGAGAGGGCAGTCTCGAAAGAAATCCCTCCTTCAATCTCGTCCTTGAGTTTCTTCTCCAGTTCTACGGCCTGATTAGTTCAAAATGTCCCTCGGATAGGTGCGAGTATTTACTTTTCAATTCGTCCCGCTTGCTCTTCACCTCAGATTTTGCGTGCGATAACGTTGTCTCTGCTTGCTGGAGCTCTTTGTTAGCAGCTGCAGCCTTTGCCTCTGCATCGCCGAGCTCCTCTTCTTTCTCGCTGTGATCATTATTGTTAAGCAGGTCCTAATCTTCAAATGCAGAGTTACCTTGAGACGAGGTCGATGTCACGCTCCATCGTTTCCACTCTTGCATCTCTGCCTATCAACTTCCGGAATTTGACGTTGCACAACTCAAGGCTATGAAGCAATTAACAGAAGATAAAAGAAGTTGTACAAGAAACTCACATGTTCCTGGTATCTGATGTCTTACTCCGCACCTCTGCCCGCTTGAGATCCAAACGTGCCCTTGATTCTGCCTGGAGGCTCAGGCCGCGAAGTTCCATGTTCAAGGTATCGCGTTCATCTTCCATACTCCGTGCCTTCGCAGCCTTCGCGTTCAGGCGCTCGTCGAAGTTTCCAGATTGCATATCCGCCCTGATCTTCTCAAGACGCAATTTCTTCTCCTCGATATCACCAGCAAGAGTGCGGAGCTCAGAGGCGAAACCCTGCATCGTGTCGACTGATGATTCAGCTTTGGTAATGGCAGCTTGGCGCTCTTTCTATGATGGGGACCAATAATGTAAAGCGACTTCTGAAAATCAAATAGGACGTAAACATACGATCTGTTCGCGTGTACTTCCTCGCTGCATCCGAAGACTTTCTAGCTCAGTATGAAGCAGTCGTAACTTGCGACTGTGTTCATCATTTTTGCTGTTCCTTCCTGTCTGTGTGATTGTCAGCAAATTGAACGACGCCAAGGTCGCTAGGCCAGCGCACCTGCAGTTTATCAAATTCAGACCTCTGCCGACGCTGGAGATCCCCGAGCCGGGAGACAAATTCAACCACTTTCTCGCGTTCAAGAGGAGTGTGGTTGTAACCCTTGATGTTGTTCTTGTCACTGATGTCACGGATGAGTTCTTCGCGTTCGGAGATGCGACGGTCGTGTGCCTAACGATCGCGTTAAAAACGTAATATAAAAGTGAACGAATGAGTACCTTGGCCTCTGCAGCAAGTTCTCCGTGTTCATTGATAAGCTCCACATGGGACCTTCGCGTTTTTGCAAGTTCATCTTCAAGGTCTTGTCGTTCCACTTCGTGCCTATTGCGAGCTATTTTCTCCTTTTCAACGTTCTGGCCAAAATTGCTTAAGCGCTCCTGAAGTTCCTCATCAGTGCCTATATGTACCCAGTGTCAGCAACCCATGCGCAAACCAGGAACAAAACGTTACCCCCAACTTCCTGCACGCTCTCTTTTGCCTCCGAAAGCTCCTGTCGATAATGTTCCTTCTTTTGTTGCAAATTTTCAACCTTTACGTATAACTCGCGGAATTGGGTAGCGGACTCGTAGAAGCGGGCGTTGTTCTTAACGAGTTCTTCATACCGCTTCTTAGTCTCCTCATACTGCAATTGTTTCCCGGTGATAGTCGCGTTCAGGTCGCTGATACGGCCACGGAGTTTATCAGCATGTGCCTTCTCTTTAGCGAGAGATTCTAAGCGCTCTCTGTCCGCTTTAAGGTCTGCAATGCGATCTTTACGCAGCGACTTTATAGAGTCGAGCGCCTTACTATAGCTAGTTTATATCTTAGCTGAAAGGTTATTCTACTCAAGAACAGAGAAACTCACCGCGTGGCCTCGAAGATATCGTCAAATTTCTTCTTAAGCGCAGAAGGCTCAGCAAGGGGCCAGTATGAATCCTCTTGATGACAGAAAATTACATTCTCCAGAACAGACTTTGATACCCCGAGAAGATGGGGGATTTCTGTGTCTATCTCAGCGCACTTCGTGGAAATAGCTCCTCTCTGACACAAGCAGGAATGTTCAGATCAGTCCAAGATACAAGTACCTCTGACACACCTTCCCGCCCTTTTCTACATTGCTGTCCGCAAGCGCAAGGATGTTTTCGAGGGTCTTCATAGTCAAGCCAGTCTTCTTGACCGTCACTGAAAGATTCCTGACGACAAGCATCCGTGTCCCATTTGCAGCATGAAAACGTAATTTGACCTGAGCTTTGACTTCCTTCTCATTCGCCATCTTTGGGTCATGAATGAATGCGCCACCTCGAGTGTTTGGGGGCTGGTCGCCTGTTGTCGCGTACTTTAGACACTCAATGACAGTCGTTTTTCCACTTCCATTGTGCCCGACTATGACAGTTACTGGCGAGAAAAACTCAATGACAGATATTTGCTTGTCGTCGAAGGAACGAATGCCCCGGATTGCAAGTTTGTCGAGACTCGCCATTTACAACGAGGGGTTCGATGAGTGTCCTGCTTTGAGTACGGGTTTTGTGCTTAAAGAAATTTCAGAAGTTCAGAAAAAGCTCGAGCCTTTGGTCGAAGATGGAACTGTGGTGAAGGACGGTTTCTGTGGTTTCTGCTATCGCAGCCTCAGGGGAATCTGAGAAAAGCGCGTGTCACCGTCACAACCGCGAATTGTCACATTCATTCTAACTAGCACGTGACAAAATCACGTGACACACTTCGGCTGTATTGCAATTGTGTATCTTGAGTCCAACCGAGGAATGAGGAAAGCAGCGCATGAGATTAAACGGTGAACGTCGAGGAGTGTGCATTTGTAGCCCGGAGGTGAGTAACTTCCTGTGGTTGTAAGGGCAACGCCTGGATCTTCTTTTGTCCCAGTGGCTTCTCATTTCTGTTTGTTGAATCTAGGGATGGGTTTAGCCTTGGATTTTGAAGCAGGTCGTGACAAATGATACAGATCGAGCATGGTGCGCCTTGTATCGGCCCCGCAATATAACATCTTTATGATAGGATAGGCCATAGAGGGCTAGAAGATGTGCGGGAAGTGGCATATACTTACAACGTGGAAGAGTAGGGGCATTGAAAGGTGTACCTGAACGAGATTGTGCATGGGTGAGTTATTTGTCTGCTTTGTTTGGATCTCCCTTATTTTACACGTCCTACATAAGCCCACCCTGTTGAAGAACCTCGGAGGTGCTGTTACGTTCGGGCTTGCAAATTGGAGACTGCTAATGCTCATCAAGAACCATTGAGACAGCAAGATTTTCGACACACCTAGGCAGTTGTCAGACCAAGTTATGCATTCGATCAGGTTTTACGACCTCGACCTATGCAGTTTGAAAAACGTCAAGTCAAGCTCCAGGTCATAACAGCACGCCCTAGTCTTCCTTTGCCATGCCCTCCGAGTCTGTTGGGGCTGTTTTGATCTAAGTTAGTAAGCGAGTATGGCAAAAAATAACGAAGCACATGCCTACTGCGCATTCCAAACCGATGACACTTTCTTTGATCCACGGGGCCCCCATGTCTACTGCCCTCAGCTGACCGGCGCAATGTTTTATAGCATAATTTGAAGGCTTCTTAAGGGACAACGTTTCAACTTTTGCCAACGGCCTTAATCCGAGGATGTATGAAAGGAGGCGGAGGGATAGGGGCAGTGGTGATGTACGTGCATAGTACACATACTATGAAATTGTAAAAAGTGATGTCAAAACGTCAAAAGACGCGATGAAATGTATCGAGTACTTTGAATGAATGAACTGAGTGTCACAACATACAACCAAATGAGAGAAGCGTTTGGACTGAGCAGGCGTAAAATTTTGTGACGATGAGAGATTTCCCCTCTTCTTGAGATTCAATGCTTGCAAAGATCCGTGAGCGGATACGCGCCACCATATATATTCCTTTAAATGAAGACAAACGAAGCCAATGCTCAATGCTCCCTATCACCACCCGCGCTCACCACCAGCGCTCGTCTCCTAGCATCAGCCTGCCCGTGCCCACGCCCACTTGCATACCCAAGACTCATTGCACGCACCCCCATCTCTCCACGTATCAAATTCTGCCCAAACACTGCGCTCGACGAGGTTGCACTGATTGCAGATGCGGCTGAAGAAGGTCCTTCCTTTTCGCGTTTTCCAGGCAGTCCACTTATAGCCCAGCTCACTTCCACTGAACGCTTGATGCTCCAAAGCCAGATGAGTCCAAAGATTGGGGTGCATACTAGGACGTTGAGGACCGGGAAAAGGTCGGGGTAGCGCGCGGGAGGCGTTACTACAAGCTCGAGCAGGTGCAGGAGGATCATTGTTGCATGTACCACCTGAAATTAGAAGTGATCAGCTGCAACCATACCATGCAAAGAAACACTTCGTACAGGGGATACAAGTTCCACAAAATACCCATAGTGTAGTTTCAACGGATTGTGCCCAATCAACCGATTCCAAAGAAAAAGCATCGCAAGATACTGGAGTCCTAGTCCATCTTTTTTAAGCAAGGGCCACATGCTACGAGTGAGCAGCGCCAGGGTCTATTAGCGGCGCAAACACATGCAAAATGCAAAACGCTTACCTGAAGACACCAACGTTATTGCCCAAAGCTCCCCACAGAAATACATCGTCAGTAGGTGCGGCGCCCGACAGCAGGAGTGTGAGAGGTAGAAGGGGAACAAGAATGGTCTTCTCATGCACTT